>JZLH01S0001695.1:0-10966 GCA_001188425.1 Eucidaris tribuloides
AAACAATAAAAAAAAACAAAAATAAAAAAAAAAAACTTGATTTGCTTAAAAACAATTGCCCACAATAGACCCAGGCTTTATGAAGGATATTTTGAAAAAATAAAAAAGAAATGTGTCAGAGGATCTGTATTTCATGATGTTTATGTCAATATGGTTTTGGATTCTCAAAACATCAAGTAAGAGCAAATTCTAGTACATAGCTTCACTGGCATGCTCATATTTCAATTTTTTAGCAGTCGGTCTTGACCTGTACATAAATTACACTTCAAAATATGAAAACCTTTGATATGTTACATTTCCACTGATACAGATCTCTCAAGTTACAGCAAGCATATCATGTTAAGTGATGGAATGGCAGAGGAAAATGATAAAATCGGCTATTTCTAAGAATTGGTATGATATCTGAGTAGCAATCATCTTGATGGCCACTCTGGAGAAAAACCCAAGTGTCGACAGATAATGGACTTTGATGGCATTGCAATGATACTTTGTGGTTGAACATTCTGTGGTCACCTGATGTAGGGTCGATAAATTATGATTTTAAATGAAATTAACTCATTTTTGATTACTTGTATTTATGATAGCAGCTCGAAATGGCAAAAGATAAAAATAATACAAATATGACAATTAATCATTCTGCATAGTTGAATATGCTATTTATACATACACCACATGTTAATGAATTAAACGTTGAGTGCTTCATGAGATGGATTTATAATCCAATCAGAAAAATCATGAATTAAGCGTCCGACATCAGTGTTGAGTCTCGGAGACTGGTCTTGGTCTCGAAACCGTCTCTGAGACCAGCAATGCTCTTTCTTGGTCTGCGGTCTCGGTCTCGACCCTCTGTCTATGGTCTTGGCTTGGTCTCGGAACCTTCTGGTCCTCAGATTTTTTTGGCCGAGACAGCCCGAGACCAGAATAATATGATTTACATGAAAAATATTTAACTGCTTGTACATGTACAAACTGCAATTTTGCGCATGTACATAGGACGTACAAACATGCGATGCATTCAAACATAAGTTTTAACATAGATCTTTACACATACTATACATGTAAACCCGGGCAATGTGGGATCTCTGACGCAATATATTCTGGTCATTCTCTTATAATGAACATGAGGTAGACATCGATAGAAAACAAAAGAAGAATATGAATAAACATTCAATTCAAACATAGAAAAAGTAACGGAAGAAAAAGTAACAAAGAAAGACGGAAAGAAAGAAAAATTAATTGATGTCAAACCAAAGAAAGAAAACATAATAGGAAGTAATAAAAGAAAGAAGAATGAAAACAAAAGAAAAACAGAAAAAGAAGATTGACATCAAGATAGCAGGAAAAGAAATTTTAAAACAGACAGAAAGAAGGAAGGAAAGAAAAAATCGAATGAAAAAGAGAAAGAAAGAGAAACAAAAACACAAGAAAAGAGAAAAAGAAAGGATAAAATGAAGAAGAGGAGAAAGGAAAGACATGGGAAAGACGTAGAATGAAAGAATTAAATTCATCATCTGAAAATACAATTTGGGTGAGCGACTGGGTGACCCCCCCCCCCAATGAGTTGACCCACGGTACGCCACTGATTGCCATGGAGGTAGAAACCAAGCTAGGTGATGCATGCCGTCATTCGCACATTCGTCAGTAATTTTATAACTGAAAAAGAGCCTCTTTTGCGGATTTTGCTAGGTTCCAGCGTAAAAATGTCGCGCCACAATTCCACCTGGTCTACTCAGATGTAACTTTGAATAGCTTTCGTTCACAAATACAACTTCTGATATGAATCTACTGGCAAATTTCGCCCACTGAGCTCTAAAAACAAATCAACAGTACAGAGATCAATGATTTCACGTGGAGAATTAACCGAGACACCCTTTCACGCTAGACTTTCCCCGGTGAACACCCGGTGGTTCACCCATGTCTACCCTGGACGGTTGGAGAGTAAAATTTTTCGAAAATTTAATCGGAGGTTCCCCGGGAGTTCAACCGAGTGTCCTTTCATGCTGAGAGATTCCCAGGGTGTACCCGGGTGCACCCGGGTAAAATCTCGCCAGCGTGAAAGGGGTATAAAAGAAATCAAAACTGATTTGCTTAAAAACAATTGCCACAATAGGACCCAGGCTTTATGAAAGGCATATTTGGAAAAATAAAAAAGAATGTGTCAGAGGTAGTTGTATTTCATGATGTTTATGTCAATATGTGTTTTGATTCTCAAAAACATCAGTAAAACAATATTCTAGCTACATACTTCACTGCATGGCTCATTATTTCAATTTTTTAGCAGTCTGGTCTTGACTGTGACATAAATTACACTTACAAAATATGAAAACCTTTGATATGTATACATTTCACTGATACAGTCTCTCAAGTTACAGCAGCAATATCATGTTTAAGTGATGGAAATGGCAGAGGAAATGATAATGGGCTATTTTCTTGAAGATTGGATGAGTATTGAGTAGCAATCATCTTGTGGCCACTCTGGAGAAAAACCCAAGTGTCGAAGATAATGGGACTTTGATGGATTGGCACGTTAAACCCTTTCCAGTGCTGGCTAGAACTTTCCTGAACATAGTACGTTTACCTGGGACCAATGATTTATTGTGTCTTGACATCATAACATGTTGTATTTGATCTAGGTGTTAGATAACAAGGAGAGAAATTCTGAAATTCAAACATATTTTTGACCTCTACCTCTCCTCCCCTCCCCCAAAAGAAATGATTGAAGGTAGATATTGTTCCTTCATTTAGAGTGGTAGTGGGAAAAGGGTAAAGGGAGATGGACATGTTTAGAAGCATGCAAAGTATTTGCATATACACTGTATTTGTTTATTGCAAGTATACAAGTTATACAAACTGATACTTTGTGGTTTATACATTCTGTGGTACACCTGATGTGGTCGTAAATATGATTTTAAATGAATTAACTCATTTTGATACTTGTATTTATGAATACCACTCTCGAAATGGCAAAATAAAAATAATAGCAAAGTATGAGCATTAATCATTCTGCATATGTTGAATGTAGTTGTATACATACTACACACATGTTTAATGAATTAAACGGTTGAGTGCTTTCATGAGAATGTGATTTATATCCAAATCAGAAAAATCATAATAAGCGGGTCCTGACATCAGTGTTGGAGGTCTCGAGACTGGTCTTGGTCTCGAGACCGGTCTCGAGACCAGCATGCTCTTTCTTGGTCTCGGTCTCGGTCTCGAACCCTCTGGTCTTGGTCTTGGTCTTGGTCTCGAACCTTCTGGTCTCAGATTTTTTGGCCGAGACCAGCCCGAGACCAGCAACTAATATGATTTTACATAAAAATATTTAATGTTGTACATGTACAAACTGCAATTTTGCGGCATGTACATAGGACGTACAAACATGCCGAGTGCATTCAAACATAGTTTTAACATAGATCTTCTACACATATATACATGTAAGGACCGGCAATGGTGGGATCTCTGACGCAATATATTCTGGTCATTCCTCTTATAATTGAACATGGAGGTAGACATGATAGAAAACAAAAGAAGAAGTATGGAATAAACATTCAAACATAGAAAAAGTAAACGGAAGAAAAAGTAACAAAGAAAGACGGAAAGAAAGAAAAATTAATTGATGTCAAACCAAAGAAAGAAAACATAATAGGAAGTAATAAAAGAAAGAAGAATGAAAACAAAAGAAAAACAGAAAAAGAAGATTGACATCAAGATAGCAGGAAAAGAAATTTTAAAACAGACAGAAAGAAGGAAGGAAAGAAAAAATCGAATGAAAAAGAGAAAGAAAGTGAAACAAAAACACAAGAAAAGAGAAAAAGAAAGGATAAAATGAAGAAGAGGAGAAAGGAAAGACATGGGAAAGACGTAGAATGAAAGAAAAATGAATTAAGAATATAAAAGAGTAAAGAATGAACAAAAAAGACTAATAAAAGAAGTAAGAAAGGGAAAAGGCTAGAATGATAAAAAAAAAGGGAAAAATGAAAGATTGCAAACAGAAAGGAATAAACCAAGAAAAGAAAGAGAATGAGTGAAACGTAGACCAAAGTAGGAAAAAAGAAGAAAAATAGAACATAAGGAAATGAGAATAAAAGACATTAAGAATGAATGAAAAAAGGAAGAAAGATAGAAAGAAGGAAGGAAAAATGAATTTAATGAAAAAAGGAAGAAGAGAAAAAAGAGAAAGAAAGAAATAGAGAAAGAAAAATAAGCAAGAAGAGAGAAAAAGAAAGGAAGTGAAGAAAAGAAGAAGAGAAAGAAATATATGGGAAGGAGACAAAAGGAAAGAAAAACCAATAAAGAATAAAAGAATAAAGAATCAAATGATTAACAAATAAAAGAAGAAAGAAAGAGAATTTAAGGGTAGAATGAAATAAAAAAAAGACTGTATGAAAGAAATACAAATAGAAAGGAATAAAACAGAAAAAAGGAAAGAAAAAGAATGAATGAAAAAAAGTGAGAGAAAAAGGAGAAAGATATAGAAATGTAAGAAAATAACAAGAAAATCAAGAATGAATGAAGAAAAACCATTAATGAATGAAAGAAATAAGATTATTAACACACTATTTTCTTCATCTGATCTGTATTCCAGTAGCTCAGGCCAATGTGCTCATGGGAAAAAGTATTATTTTAATTTAAAATTGTTTCAGTCGTTTGTGCAATTTGTAGCTATCATATTGATTCGTAGTCATAGGCCTATTTTGCGTTAAACTTTGGGAGGTATTTTACATGTAGGTGACAAATGAAACAATGAAAATATAACTTTTAATCTTCTTCATTAACTTTTGATTTTATTAAATTTTAAAAATCCTATTACACACTGATTTCAATATGAAGCAGTAGGCAGTTAATGCTGAGTAACAAAGTTGCGTTAACCTCAAAACATGCAAAAATTAGTGTCAATTGAAACGCTGGTCTTGGTCTTGGTCTCGGTCTCGGAAAGTGCTGGTCTTGGTCTCGGACTTCTGGTCTTGGTCTCGGACCTCTTTTTCTTGGTCTTGATCTTGGTCTCAGGGTGTCTGGTCTTGGTCTTGGTCTTGGTCTCGGATGGTCTGGTCTTGACTACAACACTGCCTGACATATAGAGCTCACTGTTATATGGCGGTGTTGTTAAATGAGAAACAACACATGTTCACTTTTTTGACCATGAAGGGACTGTAAATTTAAGTTTTCTTGTAGAAGTCTACAAGCATATTTATTTTCTTCACTTAAACTGGTCCGTGACAGAGGCATTAGGTAAAATCAGCATTAATAATAACTTTGACTGAAATGTTTATCATAATTTCTCAGCTTCTGTTCAAACCTGTCATCCCCCAGGGGTTAATAAGTAGACTTTTTATCCCACTCAAAAATAAGTAAGTCTTAACATACACTTATATGCATAATAAATAAATTAGATATAGTCACAAATTTGCTGTACTAGATTAAGACATTCAGAATGCTGAGTCATCGGTCATTCATTACCGTAGCATCCATTAAGAAGCTGGAACCCACACATTCAGACAGACATACAAGTACCGCATAACAGCAGACTTACAGACATAAAAACGACGTCTACATCTTAATTACTTTAAAGTCGGTCATAATGACCAATGATTTATGGTAAAAATACAATTACCTGACTGATTCAAGACAAAAACAGTTAATCTGTAATGAGATTTTAGGTTGGTGTGTCATTGGCCTTTATCTTATTAATCAACACTAATGTCAGAATTACATCCTACATGACTCATCACAAAACAAATCACAAATTGAGGTAATGCAGGTAAACCATTGCATGACAGGCACAAGGGCCCTAGCGTATGTTCCCAGCAGAAGGGCCTTAACAGAAAACTTTCTCTAATTTGAGAAATATTGCCTTATTTGACATTTTTACTTAAAATAAGACTGACAAAATAATATAAAAGTATCACACAACTTTGATTTCATATGAAAACTGTCAGTGGTTTTTAGGTTAGAGGCAATTTAGCGTTAATGTCCTTCTACCGGGAACATATGCTACGGCCCTTGTGCCGGACAGACGATGAAATTATAGATTATTTTCACACAGCCCCAAATTGTGATTACAAACACCATTGCAATCGTGGCAATAAGAGTTATTGACCTTACACTTGGAAAAAAAATCTTCACAGACAGTGCAATTAGAAAGCAAAATTCTAGTGACAAGGCATTGCCATGTTTCTGGGCACACTATCAATCACTCAAGCACCAGATGGATTGCATGGCTGGCTGGCTGTGACACGTTTCTTATTCAAATTTAAATTCAGATGCATATCAGATGCATACATGCATATCACATGATTTCAGATAGTATTTGTTTAACAAGAAGGAAGCCTATACCTTCAAAAGGTTCACAGCAGAATCTAGAACAGTGCAACTGGTCTGGAATGATTGCAACCTAATTTTCCCCCAATTCCAATCCTGCTATTTCATTCAAACTAGGTCTTCATGAAAAGGGATTTACATGTATGCATATCTCATTGAGTTGCTAGTAGATGTTTTCCATGGTTGTAGATTTTATTATGTAAGTATGGTACAGAAATCAACAGCTTAGCTTTCAAGATAGTGAGAATAATCAATTTTAAATTACTGTAAAAGTGGATATTTTCGAGTGAGTAATTTTCATGCTAAGCCACTTAAAATGTATTTTGCATGTTTTTAAGTCTGTGGAATCAAAGCATGGAACGTACAGCAAACAAAAATATATGCTTACTTTTATTTTTGCACTAGTTAATTTCTGGTTACACAAAATGAGCAAAAATTTCCACACCGCAAAAATTTCCACTTTTACAGTATTGATATATTTTATTATTAAACCGTAATAGTAATAATTATGAATTTTTGTATAGATTTGTCAATGACTAAATGGGCTTGTATTTAATCTAGTGTTGAGGTATAACTCGTGACTTTTACAGTGTGTCTCAAAAAAAAATTGTGCAATTGAAAATCGCCCTCTTTGGCATTAGAAAATGCTCTTGTGACATGATGATTACGTCAACGTCAGGTACATAGTCTTAGCTTTCAAATGCTGTTAGTTTTGTTTAATTTGCTTGTCTTAATCTTGTGATATGTTAATTTAAATAAGAAAGGGTAAAATCGCAATTGTGCCACTTTTACTACAGTCCCGAGTAAAAGTGACACAATTGTGATTCCACCCTTTTGTTGTTTACAACATATCTCGAGATTGAAACAAGCAAATTGAACAGAACAAATAGCATTTGAAAGCTAAGACTTTGCCCTTGACGGTGATGTAGCATATAATGTCACCAGAGTATCTTCTAATTGCCGAAAAGGGCGCTTTTTACTTACAGAATTTTTTGAGACATGCTGCAGGATGTCTCAAAAAAACTGCTGTGACACATGTTTACGTCAACATCAAGGGCAAAGTCTAAGCTTTCAAATGCCGTTTGTTTTGTTCAATTTGCTTGTTTTGATCTCGAGATATCTTGTTAACAACAAAACGGTGGAATCACAAGTGCTGGTCACATCTTGCTGGAAAGAAGGCCTGATTGCTATATTGACTGTAGTAAAAGTGGCACATTTTGTGATTTTACCTTTTCATTGTTAACTGAACATATCTCAGGATTAAAACAAGCACAAACTGAACAGAACAAACAGTATTTGAACAGCTAAGACTATGTCCTTGATGATGATGTAAGCATGACGTCACAAAAATGTTTTTCTCATTACCTAAGAGGGCGCTTTTGTCTTGCACAATTATTTTTGAGACACACTGTACAATGATGTACCCTTAAAAATATAAAAATATACATGCATATTCAGGAATAATCAATGCCATATGGTACGTTTATCATTATTCAGCTTATTGGCTCAGTGTTGTAAACATCATTTAGTTAATTTCCTATTTTTTGACTATCATTTCACAAAGTCTAGTTTCAAGCTCTGAACTCTGTATGTGCCAGGAGGAATTGTGTGGTACCAATGGACGCCATATCTGATAAACAAAAATTATAAATCTCATCTCGAAAATATGAGTAGTGGTTAAATATGTTTAAATGTAGGTATACCACCTTGTTTTCAATCTTTACCCACATTCTAATTAAATTTGCAAAATAAAAACAAACTTAGGAAGATTTTAGACACACAAATTATGGCTGCTTCAATTGGTCTATAGTACCGTCTGTCTATCAGGTTGTAACCTATGTGCCTGGTGTATAAAATGGTTCATCATTGTTTACTTAAGTCAGGCTGTATTCAACTTTGCTTATCTCAAATATTTAATTGTGTGTGTTTTTTTCATTCAAACTTAAGCATATTCATTGCAGATGAGGAGCATTGTCCCAACCAATTACTAATTTAAAGCCCAAGATAGTTTTGGTCAATCTGACAAATTTTTCGTCAATATTTCATACAGACATCAGAAAACAACATCAAACCTATTAAATGAAATTAAGTTTTTTTACAGTGACAAATTGTGATGTTTAAATTATCAGGAACATGTAGCAGCATGTACACTACCTATAGGAAATGTTGGGTGTCCCCCTCACCCCCCCCCCCCCGACAATTTACATTTTGAAAAAAATTCTCAAAATTGGAAGAGTATCAGAGCGAGCAATTTTAAGGGCATTGAAAGATCATATAAGTCTATCTAAAAACGTAATTGTATAGAATTTCATTTTTTACCATTTACTAGCACTGCACTTGGGCTTTAAGTTATTGCTGCATTCATGTTGAGACAAAAGTTTGTTTTAATACAAATGCACATTCTACTAATATTTTATTTTTGTTTTCTTGCTTTCCTTCAGGTATGCATCAGCAGCTCAAGAACTAGTGATGGCAGCGAGGGGGGTCCTAAGGCTGAATGGATGGAGGACGATACATGAAAACAGGGCGGGGTCTGGTGATGACATCACGGTCTTCGTCATCCCGTTAAACAAGCAGGACTCACTGGACAGACAGAGCAGCCTGACGGAGTCGAACGAAGCTTCTATGGACAGCCCCCTCAGTAGTTAACGATGGGTACAGTTTTGATGATTGAAAAAGACTTGAGTATATCTAAGTATATATTTATATATATGGAAATTAACAGATGTATTGAGAAAATTGGAAGAATGGTAGCTAGTGTTGTTGCTGGATGAAAGCTGTATTCCTGTGGACTTCACCCACCGCAGTGCTTGAATTTCAATAGCTATGGTTTGACGCTACACTGGGGATCTGAAAATTTCTTTGAACTTGCATAAGATGCAAATTTATTGGTGCAAGTGAAATCAGCAGCTGAGAAGAGGAAGCGAAGAAGAACCTCAAATTTCAGAGTCAACCACCCACCTGCTGAACTTTGAACCCCCAGCATGTTGGGTCATGTGACTTCTAAATTACTGCAGTCCTCGTAGAGGTGTGATCAACTCAAGAGGAGAGGAGCTGAGATTTGATCACAGCAACCTCATGTCTCCAAACTAAGAAAGTGTTGATAGTAATGCATAAAAGGGGAATTCCCCCTGTGAATGCTATAAATGATTTACATTAAGGGGGATTTTCCCTAGTAAGTCTTGGAATGAATGTGCACCTCTTGGAATCCTTGGTCAATTTAACATGTGTCAATTTCCCATTCTTAAACTTCCCATTAAATGGTAAATGGACTGCTGACTGGTTTTGCAGTGATGGGTGTTGAGAACCATGGGGGGGGGGGGGGATCCCCCTTTGGATTATGGGGTCAAAGCTCAACTAAGAGCTTACGAGAAAAGATGTGTTCTGCATAAGCCAATCATTACCCAGGTCTGCCAAGAATTGTGTACTGATACCAAGGCACAAAATCATTTATCTTTTAAAGATTGTGTTTGGGATTTGCAAGTCCATTACTTCCCTTCATTATCAATACCAATTGGTAGTTTAGTACTTGCAAATGGTGTGTTGATAGTTTGAGATCCATATGTCATGAATTTTGTTGTTTTATGAGAAAAACTAATAACGATATGTTACCAGAATATTGTTCTTTCCGCAATTTTTAAATTTTGCTCAAATTGCGAATCACGGTTATGTGTACGTTCGATGACCAGCGGGGCACACTGATTGGTTAAACGGCGAAACTCCGCGCAACCTTCGGCTAACGGCTGATTGGACAATTTTGGAACGGCCCGTGCACGTTAACGTCACTGTAAATTTTGAAGTTTAAATGTCCAGATTTTCACCAAAACTACGTATTCTACCCAAAGGTTCTATGACAGGTGTTTATTTGTACTAATCTTCACATTGTGAATGTTTTGAGCTGATTTCATTCATTTTGCCATTTTCTGATGTGCAAATCCTGTACTCTGTCTTTAACGTATGAAACTACCCACCTCGGTTGAGAATCTGCCCCAAATAGTAGAAATATACATTGTCTTGTTGAAAATATGTTGACTTATATCACATAAAGCCATTAACTGTCAAATTTCTAGCAAAATCCAAAGGGTAGAACATTTGCCTGGGAAGCTTTTCCTTATTTTCCATATGTCAACGCTTTAATAGAATGTAGAGTCATAGGTCCCACGCTGAAACAGGCACATGTTGTGTTGGTATTCAAAAGAACTAGCTACACTTGCCAAAAAGAATACGTCAGCGATTGAGCTCAACTTAAAAATTTGTATCAAGTCAAATTTAGAGACCTGTGATCTTTTGTAGACCATAGTGGGTAAAACATAGGGTCATTTTATGATATTTTTTGGCTGTAAACTCTTGGGTCAAATTTCCAAATTTAATTTAAGTCCTGCCTTATGTCAACAGTGATATCATTTCCTCCTTCATTGTTCATGCTAAAGATATTTGGGCTAATTTGTGACATGTGCAGAAATGAAAACATTGGCTTTTACACACTCACTTGGGTAAGTTGAGTTTTACCTAATTCCAGAATTGAAGACAAGGCCTTTGTTTGTCTATTCTTCTCTTCTGGCTGGAAATATGCAGGTCACATTACTCACATAAAATTTGCTGATTTTCTGCTTGCAACACTAGTGTAAAATGAAGTGGTGAATGTTTT
>JZLH01S0001695.1:18714-30639 GCA_001188425.1 Eucidaris tribuloides
ATGGATATATCAAAATCTGTCATTTATAAAGAAGTAAACATCCTGGTCCCATATCTTGGACTTTCTTTGTTATTCTTTGTTGTTTTTGCAACCCTGATATAAAGAAATTTCATTGTAAAGAAACAATTTCATGGGTCCCAAGGACTTCTATATAACAAGAGTGACGTAAATAATTAGCAGTACACTCTGTGATAATCATTTCTGTGATCTAAACTCTATTCCACAAATACTACCTATCATCTTGTAACTGATAACCAAATACCAGGTTGATACTACCCATTTCATTTGGTGTATAAAGAATTGCAATTATTTGATGTTCTACCTGAACAAATTTCTCTCCATTTTTCAAATGATGGAACTCTTTGCCCAGTGAAGAACTATCTTCGTATGTTTACAATGTGATGGGAGGTAGGTACAAAATTATGTTTGGGTTGAAAACTAAAATCAAGATGAAGATATGTAATTTTGTTACTGTTTTTAAGACGATATATTCAAGATTAATTATTTCCCATATTTTGGGTGTACTCTATCTATAAGCTTTGATTTTATTTTATTTTTGCAGGTAGCTACCGTCCAAGATTTTATAGACAGAGTACAGCAAAAATATGCAGATTAATGCAATGTACCTGAATTCTCTCTGCAGCACTTTCATTTATCAAGATCAATTGTTTTGCTGGTATCAAGCTAATGCAACATGGGGCTTCCTAGAACTCACTCACATAATATTCATATCACTTAATTTGTGCAGTGTACACGTACAGTATATATCAGCTTTCATCATATAGTAGTTGCTGTCGACTGTCTGGGTAGACACTTCATCCGCATTACCTCTCTCCACCCAGGAGCATAAATGGGTACCGGAGAGGACTGAGAATGCCATTTGTAAGTGAATTAGCTTCCTGAGCGCTTATAACAAGCAGCCGGGCTAGGAATCATCCCCAGGGAGTGGATGGTTGCGACAATAATGCTGCAGGCTTGAACGGGGTCCAATGATTGCAGGGGTATTGTGTAACGTCTGTGTGAGCATTGTTTCTACAGTGATACAAGACATAACCCTCACCTTTACCGTTTACTCTTTTTACCCAGTTTCTCGTGCCATGTTTCATGCACTTCTGATGAAACAAAAACCACACCTTGATTTCAGTTTATTTAATAGAATGAAAGCAATGAACTTGCATGATACTAGTCGCTTTGTTTGTTGTAATCAAAACTTTATCAGACTTTCATTAGTTAATAGTTGCCACATAAAATCTTTGGCGAGCATTGCCATCACTAAAAATGTGATTCTACTGGAAGAAATACACCTTGATTTAGTATATGTGCAAATAAGGACAATCATAAATATGATACATGTGTAACGCGTATTTGTGTATTTATACTTTTAGTTTAAAGACCAAAGTTGTAAGTTACATGTAGACGTTTTCAATTAGAAGCGATAACTATGAGTGTCAGTCACATGAGCTTATAGGTATATATAGTTTATGATGATATTGTATGTCGTCAAATTGCTATTCCACTTAACAATGCATGTTTTAGTTATGTAGTATATTAAGTGGGATAATTGCCAGACACAAGTGGATTTCATTGTTAGGTGAATGGCTGCTGTGTTCCAAATGAGCTGTTCATGTAAATCTGATATGTAAGTGATATGCTTTGTTAGTTTTTGTTTATACTTCATTGTGTAAATATTCATTTGTACATACTGTAGATTTGTAGTAGTTGTACAGTTTTTGTATACATGTGCTAAAGTATTATCGCTGACTTCCTTATTGAGTGTTTTCCTTTCTCATGAAAAATTGACATATATGCCGTTTGCTCATTTTGTACAAATGCTTGTTTGTACAGTAAAGAATTTTCATATAAGAATGGTTTACTCCATTTCTTTACAAAAATGTTTTTTGTATTAAGTGGCATCAGTAGCCAGTAAAGGACAGGTTTCCTTTACATAAAATGAACAAGCTGAATAAAACAAAATGTTTGTAAATACCAGTAGGTATTGTATCACTGGTATCATCTTTTTTGATTTTTATGCTTGTATGTTTCCAGTTGTGTATGTTAGTGTGAAGTTTGATCCAAACTGATGCTTTAAAGAAAGCACCGTGGTTATATGAAAGTTCGACGTGTGGAGAGATTTCATGTCGCCAGTAAGATTTGCAAGTGATATGGTGATAAGGAATGATTGATTGATTGATTGATTTTTTAAAAAATATTTTAATTTATTTATTTTTTTTATTTATTTTTTATATTTTTTTTTATTTTTTTTTGGGGGGGGGGGGAGCGGGGACATTTGCACACACACATACACAGTATGCAAAGACACAATGCAGACAAGCACACACACAGACTGCAGACAAGTAGCACACACACAGACCGCATCTATTCAGTGGATATCATGTCAACATGGAAATATACTGGTATATACTTATACCCATGTGTGATACCTAGACAAGCAAACACACACACTACAAACCACACACACAAACCCACAGGAATGCCATTATAATTATCTGGAATAAAACTTTCTAAGCATCGTGAGAATATAGTTATGAACAAAAATTCATAACAAAAGAGGAAAATCTTAATCAGGAAACACTTGAATAATATAACATTCATAAGTACCTGTAGATTTCCATTAGTTTCACTCTATAAAGTTGACATGGCAAACTCACATTATTACTGTATACATGTACATGGTGAATTCCTGTTTCACAAAGGCATCCCAAGGTGAAATGCACTCAGAAAGTAAATAAATTATAGTAGATTTATGTGTACTTAAATAACTTTAATGTCTGCAATTGTAAATTTACAAAATTTCTGTCCTTGAAATACATGTATATGGCAATACCCATGCCCTCCAACACAAAAAACACACACATTAGTAAGTATGCCCACATACACATACAACACATCCACAGGATTCACTTCCATTCATAAAATATTCAGTAAATATTTGTGGTCGCAAATTTGAAATATCATCACACAAAAGGTTAAGCAACATGATTAATTTGACTTTGGCAGGCATTTATTCAATACAGGACATATGGAAGGGGTATACGATGTACATATCACATGACAAACATGAAATCATTATACAAGACTTTAATAAGAAATAAGTGATCAGTATCGTATATCAACAAATAAACCCAATCCTTGTTGAGTATCCCACCCATAGGTTGACTTGACTTGACAAACTAATAATTCGTTACAACAAAAACTTCAAGTATTTACTATGGTATTTCAATGCTACAAAAGTTGAAAAAAAGTGCAGGCTGAGTATTTATTTTTTTTTTACATCAATGGTCTTTGTGATAATGTGTTTGCACATTGGACAAGTTTCGCTCTACTTTTTTCTAGAAAACCCATGTTTAATATTCATTGCACCATTTTTGCATTATTTTTTCCCTTGACGACAAAAGGTATTACCTTTGCACCCATAAAGACCAAATATAGTGAAAGGAATTTGAAATGAATACCTGAAACCATAGCTGAGCTGTACAGAAGTCTCCAACTTAACAAGTACATTGTTTTTATACCCAATGAAATGGAAAATTATACTCCAATACCATTCTATTTTATTACAAATTTAGAAACACAAACGACACCTTTCCCAAAAAAATCTTCACAAAAAGTTGGCACACTACTCACTATGTTCTATTTTAGATAACCTTAAACTTGATCATTGTGTCTTAAAAATATGAAATCATGTCAAGTACAGCAGTTACATTGGATACTTGGGAAGCTGCCATTCAAGAGATAAATTTTTGTAGCAAATATCACACCTCATGATTCTGAAATTACATTCAATTTCAATAACTGATTTATTATTCTTATATTATATATATCATAGTTTATTTTAAAATGTACATGTACTGCAAGGAAAGACAAATTATATTTTACAATGGAAGCAATATTTACATTTTTAAGAATCTTTATCAAATATGACAATTATTGCTGCCAAAAGAAAACAAAATCTCTTAATAGAGCTTATTTTTAACCATTCTTTAAAGTGATAGGCTAACATTGTGGAGCTTCAATTAAAAAATTGTCAAATTTTGATATCTGAACTACATAGTAGTGTCATATGGACAAATAAACACCCTAATACAAAAGTTTGGAAAGTTACACTGCCAATGGCAAGTTATGCGCATGAATAAACAATTAAAACTCAGGGCGAGTTTAAATAGCCTAGTGTACACACAGTAAGTCTATGGAAGAAAATGGGCAGGTGAATCCGATCAACTTACGATTTTCACTTTTTTAAAGCACTAAATAATCATTTTGAAATACAAATTTTTCAGGGAGACATTTTTAGACCTTATCAAAGACAATGGTAGCCATGGGGAATCGTTAGCTCAAATTGTTTTAACTGTGGTAAATGTTAGCCAATACCTTTAAGTCTTGAATTATCCCAGAATACTAATCAATATCCCATTTTTGTTTTGTTGTTTTGTGTTTGCTTCCAATAACAAATCTTTATATTAATCTGTGCTCTACATTGTCCATTCACAATCTTTCTATCTAGCCTATTTCTCTCCACGGCTTGAAGGGAAGCCTCCTCATCAATTCTTATTTCAATCTATCCTGTGCTTTTTCTTTCCATTTAATGCTGCCATATTTTGTGATATCATAATTATCAAAGGTTGAAAGTAAGTAAAATGAGAAGTTTAATCATCGTTGTTTGATTCTTCTACTTGAACCTCTCCCCACCACCCCAAAAATAATTTGCAAATATTCTTAAAACAAGCACTGAAAGAAAATTTGACAATTTTTTAATTGAAGCTCCACAATGTTAGCCTATCACTTTAAGAATGGTTAAAATAAGCTCTACTTAAGAGATTTTGTTTTCTTTTGGCAGCAATAGATTGTCATATTTTGATAAAGATTCTTAAAAATGTAAATATTGCTTCCATTGTAAAATATAATTTGTCTTCCTTGCAGTACTTGTACATTTTAAAATAAACAATATGATATATATATATAATATAAGAATAATAAATCAGTTATTGAAATTGAATGTAATTTCAGAATCATGAGGTGTGATATTTGCTACAAAATTTATCTCTTGAATTGGCAGCTTCCCAAGTATCAATGTAACTGCTGTACTTGACATGATTTCATATTTTGTAAGACACAATGATCAAGTTTAAGGTATCATAAATAGAACATAGTGAGTAGTGTGCAACTTTTTGGAAGATTTTTTTGGGAAAGGTGTCGTTTGTGTTTCTAAATTTGTAATAAAATAGAAGTGGTATTGGAGTATAATTTTCCATTTCATTGGGTTAAAAACAATGTACTTGTTAAGTTGGAGACTTCTGTACAGCTCAGCTATGGTTTCAGGTATTCATTTCAAATTCCTTTCACTATATTCTGGTCTTTATGGGTGCAAAGGTAATACCTTTGTGGTGCAAGGGAAAAAATAATGCAAAAAGGTGCCAATGAATATTAAACATGGGTTTTCTAGAAAAAAGTAGAGCGAAACTTGTCCAAATGTGCAAACACATTATCACAAAGACCATTGATGTAAAAAAAAAATAAATACTCAGCCTGCACTTTTTTTCAACTTTTGTAGCATTGAAATACCATAGTAAATACTTGAAGTTTTTGTTGTAACGAATTATTAGTTTGTCAAGTCAAGTCAACATATGGCGTGGGATACTCAACAAGGATTGGGTTTATTTGTTTGATATACAGTACTGATCACTTATTTCTTTATTAAAGTCTTGTAAATGATTTCATGTTTGTCATGTGATATGTACATCGTATACCCCTTCCATATGTCCTGTATTGAATAAATGCCTGCCAAAGTCAAATTAATTCATGTTGTTAACCTTTTTTTGTGTGATGATATTTCAAATTTGGACCACAAATATTTACTGAATATTTATGAATGGAAGTGAATCCTGTGGATGTGTTGTATGTGTATGTGGGCATACTTATAATTGTGTTTTTTGTGTTGGAGGGCATGGGTATTGCCATATACATGTATTTCAAGGACAGAAATTTTGTAAATTTACAATTGCAGACTTAAAGTTATTTAAGTACACATAAATCTACTATACATGTATATTCTACTTTACTGAGTGCATATTCACCTTTGGGATGCCTTTGTGAAACAAGGAAATTCACCATGTACATGTATACAGTAATAAGTGTTTCCATGAATTAAGATTTTCCTGTGTGTTATATTTTCTTGTTGCATAACTATATTCTCACGATGCTTAGAAAGTTTTATTCATGATAATATAATGCATTCCTGTGGTTTGTGTGTGTGTTTGCTGTCTAGGTATCTACACATGGGTATAGAGTAACATTATATATCCATGTATGACATGATATGCCATGAATAGATGTGCGTGTCTGTGTGTGTGCTTGTCTGCATGTGGTCTGTCTGCATACTGTGTATGTCTGTGTGTGCAAATGTCCCCTCCGCCCCCCCCCCAAAAAAAAAATAAATAAAAAAAAATATAAAAAATAAATAAATAGTAAAAAAAATAAATAAATAAAAATATTTTTTAAAAAATCAATCAATCAATCAATCATTCCTTATCACCATATCACTTGCAAATCTTACTGGCAACATGAAATCTCCACCACAGTCGAACTTTCATATAACCACGGTGCTTTCTTTAAAGCATCAGTTTGGATCAAACTTCACACTAACATAACACAACTGAAACATACAAGCATAAAAATCAAAAAGATGATACAGTGATACAATACATACTGGTATTTACAAACATTTTTGTTTTATTCAGCTTTGTTCATTTTATGTAAAGGAAACCTGTCCTTACTGGCTACTGATTGCCACTTAATACATAAAACATTTTTGTAAAGAAATGGAGTAAACCATTCTTATATGAAAATTCTTTACTGTACAAACAAGCATTTGTACAAAATGAGCAAACGGCATAATATGTCAATTTTTCATGGAAAGGGAAAACACTCATAAGGAAGTCAGCGATAATACTTTAGCACATGTATACAAAAACTGTACAACTACTACAAATCTACAGTATGTACAAATGGAATATTTACACAATGAAGTATAAACAAAAACTAACAAAAGCATATCACTCACATATCAGATTTACATGAACAGCTCATTTTGGACCACAGCACCATTCACCTAACAATGAAATCCACTTGTGTCTGGCAATATCCGCACTTAATAACTACATAACTAAAACATGCATAGTTAAGTGGAATAGCAATTTGACGGACATACAATATCATCATAAACTAATATAACACTATAAGCTGCATGTGACTGAACACTCATAGTTATCGCTTCTAATTGAAAACGTGCCTACATGTAACTTACAACTTTGGTCTTTAAACATAAAGTATAAATACACAAATACGGTTACACATGTATCTAATTTATGATTGTTCCTTATTTGCACATATACTAAATCAAGGTGTATTTCTTCTCAGTAGAATCACATTTTTAGTGGATGGCAATGCTCGCCAAAGATTTTATGTGGCAACTATTACCTAATGAAAGTCTGATAAAGTTTTGATTACAACCAAACAAAGCGACTAGTATCTCATGCAAGTTCATTGCTTTCATATCTATTAAATAAACTGAAATCAAGGTGTGGTTTTTGTTTCATCAGAAGTGCATGAAACATGGCAGAGAACTGGGTAAAAAGGTAAACGGTAAAGGTGAGGGTTATCGTCTTGTATCACTGTAGAACAATGCTCACACGACGTTACACAATACCCCCCTGATCATTGGACCCATGTCAAGCCTGCACATTATTGTGCGCCACCTCCACTCCCTGGGGATATTCCTAGCCCGGCTGCTTGTTATAAGCGCTCAGGAGCTAATTCACTTACAAATGGCATTCTCAGTCCTCTCCGGTACCCATTTATGCTCCTGGGTGGAGAGAGGTAATGCGGATGAAGTGTCTTACCCAAGACAGTCGACAGCAACTACTATATGATGAAAGCTGATATATACTGTACGTGTACACTGCACAAATTAAGTGATATGAATATTATGTGATGTGAGTTCTAGGAGCCCCATGTTGCATTAGCTTGATACCAGCAAAAACTAATTGATCTTGATAAATGAAAGTGTGCAGAGAGAATTCACGGTACTTGCATTAATCTGCATTATTTTTGCTGTACTCTGTCTATAATCTTGGAGGTAGCTACCTGCAAAATAAAATAAAATCAAAAGATTATAGATAGAGTACACCCAAAATTATGGAAATAATTAATCTGAAATCATATCGCTTAAAAAAGTAACAAAAAATACATATCTTCACTTCTTGATTTTGTTTCAAACCCAAACATAATTTTGTACACTACCTCCCCATCACATTGTAACATACGAGATAGTTCTTCACTGGGCAAAGAGTTCACCATCATTTGAAAAATGGAGAAGAAATTTGTTCAGGTAGAAGACATCAAATAATTGCAATATCTTTTACACCAAAATGAAATGGGTAGATCAACCTGGTAAGTGGTATCAGTTACAGATGATAGGTAGTATTTTGCTAGCTTAGCAGTTAGCATCACAGAAATGGGATTTCATCTACATGTACTGCTAATTATTTACAGTGCACTCTTGTTATATAGAAGTCCTTGGGACCCATGAAATTGTTTCTTTACAATGAAATTTCTTTATATCAGGGTTGCAAAAACAAAAGAATACAAAGAAAGTCCAAGATATGGGACCAGAGATTTTACTTCTTTATAATGAGATTTTGATATATCAGTGTTCTTTATAGCGAAAGTGCACTGTATACAAGACCAAAAATGATTGAACCCATTCAGAGTATACTCGGGCTGGATTCTATTAAGTAATGCATATTATAACAAAATCAAATACTGTATACGCTGAATATTTCGCGGTGGTTTTATTTTTGCGAATTTCGGGACTTACTGAATGCGAAAATTTTCACTTCCTTGACATTTCTGTACAAAGTGAATGCAAATACAATCAAATTGTGAAAATATATACCCTCACGAATTCCCTGTCTTGAAGCAAAATCGCGAAAATATTTGGCGTATACAGTAAAATGGATAAAACAACCACTACATCTTCTTTGCTATTGTGCATTACCACTATATTTACAAATGACATGATATAGTTTAGAGAGTAGATATTGAGTTCATGAGGATGATGTATATCTTGAAGTTTTTACTTTCATAGATAACATACACACCCAGTATGTTCAGATTCAGTTAAAACAAAGAATAACAAAACTAAGAACTTGGACTACACGTCAGATGGCTAATGCTACTACAATCTACGCTGAAGGTGGAATTTGGCTACAAGTACACATACCACTTCAATCCTTTTGTATCATTCTTTCAATTTTGCTATTTTTGTTAATACAGCAGGGAATGTTTGATTTATGTGTGATACAGATGTACATTTTATCTACATATTATTCTACACAAGAGAACATTTCAATTGCATCACTGTGTGGTATATCTCCCAATATTCCACATTAAATACACATGTGAACACATCTCATCCGTGTACGTGTTGCTGACAATTTCCAATCTCGTGGAATACATGTGAACACATCCTCCACCTGGATGGTGAATCTACCAGTAATGGCTCGGTTGAAATGGACGGTACCTACCGGCACAAACAGAATGTGTTGTAATGTACTACATCTCTGTGACATAATGTACGCACACGAAAACAAGCTTCTTTCCGCACGGATCAATGGCGCAGGACTTTCAAGTTCAGGTCTCCTTACACTATGAACAGTCTGTATCTGTCCAGATGTTGGTAGTTGTGTCACATAGGTCCTTGCATTCATTGCAAAAACACTGTAGTTTATGCTGTCTTTAGTAACAAGCATTGACAGGATCCACTAGTAACATCTCTTTACATATTGTTTTTCCACAGTTCATGCTTTACAAAAGTCTCTATTGTTCAGCTCTGTTGTTGTCATGTCACTCATCTATGTTCGGTAACCAGAATGCCTGGATAGTGAAAGGAAATAGTAATAAAAAAAACATGTTAATATCGACCATATCCATAATACAACACAGTGGAAGCCTTATTTTTTAAAAAATTGTCAAACTTTGCTACCTGATATATCTGACAGTGTTTGAATAGACAAGTAAACACCCTAGAAAACAAAATTTCAGACAGTTATGCTGCCACTCATAATATATGTATTAGAATTGGCACATTAATTATGTCAGCTGATGAAAATTCTGATAGACAGACTATTGGGGAAAACTGGAATGGATGCTCAATGATTTTCACTTTTTAAAAGCACTTGATGATCATTTTGAACTGCAATTTTTCCAGGGCTTCATTTTTAGACCTTGTCAGAGACACCAATAGCATGGAGTATCACGAGCTCAGAGTTTTATTATCATTTTTTTTTTTTACCTGGAAACATTGTAATACAACACCTTAAATGCCGCAACAACTTTTCTTCAATACCAATTCAACTCTTAACCCTATATTAACTGGGGGGGGGGGGGCCCTCGACGAATTTCGCGACCATGCCGCCGCGAAAGAATTTTTGATCGCGTTGCTCTCGCTGACTTTTTACTTTCAAGTCTTGCGCATCTTTTGAGACCATTTTCGCGAAAATCGGACCTAACGTTTTGATGCTGCGCGACTTTTTATACACGCATGTCAACCCAAAAATCGCTCAAAAACGTGATTTCGTGTACAAAATCAATGGAAATTGTGTTTTCAGACAAATATCATAAATGTATGATTATTTTTGCTTTTACTAGTTGAATATGCTGTTTATGATTGCAAAAGTGTCCCCAACAAATTTCATCGAAAAAACAATAGAAAACAAAAGGTCAAAAAAACAAAGAAATACATAAGAAATTCACAAAACAATAAAATACATAAGAAATTAATTCCAATTCGGTAAAATTTTTTGTAGAAAATTGTGAGAAATGTCAGAATGAATATTTTCACCAAAAATTAGTATTCTACTAGCTATTATAAGTGAGTTATAGGCCAAACCAAAATTTCATGCACTTATTTGCATAATTAATTACTTAAAAAATAGAAAATATTAAATTTTTGAAAATTTTACTATACAGTCTTGCAGTTTACATCCGGCTCTATGCGCATGCAAATTTTCGCGGCGATCGCAAGTCTTGCACATCATTTGAGACCATTTTCACAAAAATTAGACGTACTGTTACAACACTGCGTGACTCTTTGTACAAGCATGTCAGCCCCAAAACTGCTCCAAAATGTGATTTTGTGTACAAAATCAATGCAAATTGTGAGATCCAATTATATAAATATTGAATATTTTTCACTTTGATTAGCTGCAATTAATTTTTAGCATAATTATGTTTCAAAAAGTGGCTGCAAAAAAATTTTCTGAAAAAAACAACAAAAACAAAAAGAAATTCACAAAACAATAAAATACATAAGAAATTCATTCTGATATGGCATATTTTTTTAAGTGGAGTAACGTTTATTGTCATACTTTTAGCACTAAGTGAAAGGGTACTATCTGTGGTGCAAAACTGCACTAGTAACACATTAAAAGCCCACTGTCATGCGGGAATGGGACAACACCCTCTTTTGACTTAAATTATAAAATGAGGCACTAATGAAACCCATAATTCAACAGAAACAGCCATCTTGGTGTGGTAAAATGCAACATATGCTTTCTTCCGGCAGTACGTAGACTGTGGCACGGCAACAGTCCGTATTCCTGAATATTTGCCTGTATTTTAAGACTAGTTCACATCCTCTCGGGGATTAAGTTGATCCTTGACAGTGGGCCTTTAACAGTTAAGTAATCTTTAAATGAAGCTAATAATTGCAAAAGCCAATTTTGTTTGAGTACATGAATATTCACCATTTAATAAACCGTTTACATGGCCAAGTTCAAAACTATTCTTGATACAGGGAAACGCTGTTATAACGAGGTTGTCGGGACCGCCGATTTTACCTCGTTGTAA
>JZLH01S0001695.1:30664-42376 GCA_001188425.1 Eucidaris tribuloides
GGTCGGATTCGATTTTCTTGGAAGGATGATTTAAATCATTTGATATATTTAATTATTAATTGACTTTATTTGATTTAATTCACGACTTTTCAATAAATTAAATCGCCAACATCTGCCTATATCCCATGAGAACAACAAACCAAATGTAAAATCTAGGTGTGCAAGACTGGTAAAAACCCCAGAATTCACAGAAAAATTTCAGAAACCACAATTTATGAATATGGCAGATGTTGGTGCTTTATATACGAGGTTTAAACTCTATCCAAATAAACAAAAACCAGGCGATGGGATATGCGACTGTGTCAAATGCTCCAGAATTCACGAAAGACTTTATAGAACACAAAATTCATGATAAGAGATGTTGTCTATTATACAGTTTGACTTATGTTGTCAAACCACAAAACCAAAGTGAGATAATAACCATTTACATCTTCAAATTCAGAAGAAAAAAATTAATTGATTCCTCTATTTTTTTCAGGGCCAAATGCATCATCCACGTGTGAATACAGAAATGGACACAAAGTACCGACGCTGGATATCTCAGCATTAAGAAAACCCATCTAACCTGCCTCCAATTCACACCCAAGTCTGCATGCTGGCAACGTCATCACATAAAGTGTATAAATAAGATTATATGTTGAATCTTTTTCACAGATCAATACGACCCAAAACATTGCAAGAAGGAAGGGATAAGGAGACTGGGAATACAGGGAAACCCTCTTATAACGAGCTCGATATAGCGAGTAACGCTTTTAACGAGGTACTGTCGTGGTCCCGTTTCAATTTACGTGTTGTTCAATGAAAGAAGTGCGTTATAGCCAGCTGTTATGCAGATTCGCTTATAACGAGGTATTTTGCTCAACCCATTAACAAAATAAACATAAGAATTCACCGACCGTTAAAACAGGAAATGAATCGCATGGTGCGCCTGACAATTCTAAAATTTTGGCAACCCAAAAGTGCCAATCGCTTCAGAGCGCATGCACTTCAGCCTGCATGCACGCAGCCATGACAATAATGAGTCCCTGATTCTGCAAGTGTGTGTGGCATACTCAAACTGCACAAGTACATACCTGTCGCACACAAAGCCTGCCTTACCCGTATTCGAGTACTGCGACGCAAGTCACGAGCGTGACAGAAGGTTGCTTGGCTTCTTTCCAGATCTAGTTTTCCTTTATTACTTTGGATGAGTACTTAAATGAAAAATAGCATCTGTCTGTCATACGTTTTGGGTGCAGAACATAGAAAAGCAGTAAACAGATGGTTTAATGCTAGTCATACATGTTGTATTTGTGTGTTACATTATGTGTACGCTTTAACTACACGGTATCGTTTTTTACAGTTAAGTAATCTTTAAATGAAGCTAATAATTGCAAAAGCCAATTTTGTTTGAGTACATGAATATTCACCATTTAATAAACCGTTTACATGGCCAAATTCAAAACTATTCTTGATACAGGGAAACCCTGTTATAACGAGGTTGTCGGGACCGCCGATTTTACCTCGTTGTAACCGATACCTCGTTGTAAACGTACACATAATGTAACACACAAAATACAACATGTATGGGACTAGGCATTAAACCCATCTGTTTACTGCTTTTCCTACTTGTTCTGCACCAAAACTATGAACAGACAGATGATATTTTTCATTTACATACTCATCCAAAGTAATAAAGGAAACTAGATCTGGAAAGAAAGCAGCAACCTTCTTCACGCTCGTAACTTGCGTCGAGTACTGAATACGGGAGGCAGGCTTTGTGTGACAGGTATGTACTGTGCAGTTGTGAGTATACACACACACACTTGCAGATAAGTCAGGGACTTCATGTATTGTGCATGGCTGCGTGCATGGCAGGCTGAAGTGCAATGCGCTCTGAAACGATTGGCCACTTTTTGGGTTGCCAAAATTTAGAATTTGGTCAGCGCACCATGCGACTTTCATTTCCTCGTTTTAACCGGGTGAATTTCTTATGTTTTTCTTTGTTAATGGGTTGAGAAAAATACCTCGTTATAAGCGAAATCTCGCAATAACCGAGCTCGCTATAAACAGCACTTCTTTCCATTGAACAACACGTAAATGAAAACGGGACCAAGACAATTACCTCGTTAAAAGCGGTACCTCGCTATATCCGAGCTCGTTATAACGGGGTTTCCCTGTACTTCCCAGTCCCTTATCCCTTTCCTTCTTGCAATTTTTGGGTCTTATTGATCCTGTGAAAAAAGATTCAACATATAATTCTTAATTTCATACCATGTGTTGTGATGACGTTGCCAGCATGAGGAACTTGGGGTTGAATTGGAGGCAGTAGATGGGGTTTTCTTCATGCTTGGATTCCAGCGTGGCTACTTTGTGTCCATTCTCTGTATTCCACACGTGGATGATGCCATTCTGGGACCCTGAAAAAAATAGAGGAATCAATTAATTTTTTCTCTGAATTCTGAAGATGTAATGGTTATTTATCCTCACTTTTGGTTTTGTGTGTTGCAACATACAGTCAAACCTGTATATAAAGACCAACATCTCCTTATCATTGAATTTTGTTTTCTATTAAAGTTTTCTGTGAATTCTGGAGATTTGACACAGTCTGCATATTCCCACGCCTGGTTTTGTTCATTTCTGGATAGAGTTAAACCTGTATATAAAGACCAACATCTCCATATCTATAAATTGTGGTTTCTGCAAATTTTCCTGTGAATTCTGGGGATTTTACACAGTCTGCACACCACATTTTTACATTTGGTTTTGTTCCTTCATGGGTATAGCAGAGTTGGCGATTTAATTTTATTGAAAAGTCAGTGATTTAAATCAAATAAATCAATTAATAATTTAAATCATAATTCAAATGATTTAAATCATCCCTTCCAAGAAAATTACGAAATCACCAACCCTGGAGTAGTAAATAAGGAATGAACAAAGGAGACAACATTTGTGCTCTTATGAACAGGTGGTCTGTATAGACTGGTTGGTGGCCATTTGAATATGGGACAGAAATTCCATAAACAGACAAAGCTTAGCAACCGCCTTGATGTGTTGCTACATGCTTGAAGTGCTTTATCCTCCCCTCATTCTCTTATTCATCTTCTATTCATTAACTCTCTTCATCTATCTTCTTCCTATTCTTCTCTCTTTCATCTTCTTTTCTTGTGAAGATTCAGAATTGCCGTTTTTTTCCAGTTGGTACTATGTTGTTATTTTCTCAGTTTGCGATAACCCAAGTTGGTCAGACTCTGAAATGATGTACAACACCACCATATGATGACAGCTCACCTGAGAGTACATACTGGGCATCTGGACTGAATGAAGCTTCTAGCAATGCTCCTTTACCATTGAGGTGACCCTGCAAAAATAAAACAAAAAGAAATTGAGTCAAATCACCTTGATTAATGAATTGATATAAATACATGAAATAAATAAAAAAACAATGAAAAAAAATAATAATAAAATAAATAAATAAATAAATATATAAACAAATAAATAAATTAATAAATAAATAGATAAATAAATAAATAAATTAATTAATTAAATAAATAAATAAATACTCAAGTGGTCACTTACAATATACTTTAACACAAATTCAAAATTGCTTTTGAAACTTACAATTTTTTGTGGAAACATCACCAAAGAGTCCCTTCTTTGGTGTGCTATAATGATCACAATTTCAAAATTGACTAATTTACTAATATATCCAAATTCTATACACAAAGGATGATTAGTATACCACATCAGTTGGCACACAGGTCTAGAAAAGGTTTGTCGACACAGCAACTACACATCACAGAAATATAAATTAACATGTTGGCTATGGGAAGTTTGGGAACTAGATAACTGGGACTTACAGAATCTGAGGCAACAGGTTGACACAACAACAACAAACAGTTACTTGCTGAAAAGTTAACAACTATGACATCAACAAATATCCTACATTTTCACCATGTCCTTTATTTTTTTTTACTTTTCTTGGTAAATTAATACAACAAACATTCTTCTCAACTTCTTTCAGGTATACAAAGAACATTTAACAAGCCATCTTCAAAATTTGAGACATGTCACATAAATGCCAGAACTCAATCTGACCTTCAATAATAATATCAGAAGTTATTACCATAAATGTTTGCAGTGCTTGACCGTTAAACGCATCTACAAGTCTGATGACAGGGCCATTGGTTGTGATGAGGATCTTTCTGCCGTCGGAGCTGAATTTGAGCGACGTCCAATCACAATCTCTGTCTTGTAGGAGCTTGAAGGTTGTGAATGGCCCCTGCAGGTATGAAAGGTATCTCTTATCATTCAATCTTGGCAAATCAAAGGCACATATGCTAATGAAAATGAAGAGTAGTCCAATACTCAGTGAATGTACATCATTTACTCTACAGGTGTGTAAATCTTTGCTATCAAGAAGACTGTTTCATGAATTTCTTTGACAGATGAAGCTACACTTGTTAGAGAAAAATTTCATAGAGTTAATTTCTGAAGTGTATTGAGTTCTAATAAATTACAGGATTTTTCTTTTAAATATCACATAGAACTGAACTATACATAAGATAACCAACCATGATTGCCAGAACTGTAATACCACACCAAGCTCACAAGGTGCCAGGCATATTAACATTACTGGCAATACAAAACATTATTTTAACAAAATATTTTAATCATGTTAATTGAACTGGCATAATCAGTTCACTGCTATACACAGCCACATACCCAATGTGCTTATACCCCCACAAAAAAGATAATGATGAAACCACTTTTATTTCACTTATATCCTACCAGGAAGCATCAGCAATTTTCATGAAATATCATATTTATATTTCTTTCTGTGTGTTTAATGTACTCGTTGTTTTTTTTTGTTTGTTTTTTTACTCAGCACTAGTATAAATGCTGTATTATGAGCATAAGAGTATTAACACTGTACCACGATCAATGGTTTGAACTTTTTGAAAGTTTGACATTTGAACTTTAGGCTTTGGCCAGAGGACCATGGACAATACCATTTCTCAACACTATCTTGATCAATCATGCAGATGGGTTAAGAATACAAACCTTATCAAATGACCTGAGGTCATAGAGTTTGATCATTTCTGAGTTGATTCCGCAGGCAAAGATGAGACCTTCAGGATCAAACGATGCAACCGGCCTTCCCTGGAGGTGCATTAAACCCTGGGAAAAAGAAACATATATATGTGAAGATATATAAGTGAAAAATAAATTACATAAAGCTCTAAATAAATTACAACTCTGAAATAAATAAATGAATAATCAATCAATTAATAACAGCATTGTACACATTAAAGAACCGAATAAATCAGTGGTCTCTCACACCAAATAACAAATGAATGGTAGTTTGCTGGCAGACAGAATTCCTATCACTATTACAGAGAAAGTAGGCCTATAATTTCAGTTGATCTGACAATTTTTCTGCTATCATTTAAAAAGTATAGCATTGTCCCTTCAACATCAGAAAACAACATCAATCCGACCAAAAATTGTTTATACTGACGTATTTTGTTTTTGATACATTATTACATCATACCAGGGTAAAAAATACTTTTCTACTTCACGGTGGCTCTTTTGAAATGAAGTAGCCCTCGTGAACAGTTTACTCTATGTAGTTACAGGATTTTACGGTGGCTATTTTGAATGATTAGGGGGCAAATCGCCCTTAGCCACCGTGTATTTTTTTCGCTGCATCATACATTACTAATGGGAAATGTTGGGGAGACGTTTCTGAAAATTTGAAGAGTTTCAGAGCGAACAATCATCACGGCATTGATAGATCATAGGTCAATTGAAAATGCAAAGAATTCCTGTTTTACCATAATTTACCAAAACTATACATTGTTCTTTATCAGAGAATTCTGTGTGATCTTTTAAAACTTACTATACAATAAACCCCGAAAATCACAACTACCACATAGAATACCAAATGTACCTATTATCAACAACTTTATGACTACTTACCTGACAGCTTGGTGACCTGAGATCCCATAGTCTTATTGTCTTGTCAAGGGAACCTGACAGAAAACTGTCATCAATTGGAGACATACTCAAACTCACAACCCTGTGTCAAAGAAAGAATAAATATACGAAGATGAACAACAAATGTGGAGTGGAATGAAATTGTCACAGTTTATGTGGATTTGACTTGCATACAGTGTAGGAAATACACAGGCCAGGGCTGGGGGCAATTTATCACCCAAAATTAACAAAACAGCCCCCTAAAATCACAAAATAGCCCTCAATTTTTCTCATAGGGTCCAATGTAAAACATATTAAAACCACTAAATCAGGCTTGAAAGTTAGCCCCCAAAATGAAATTTTATTTCCTGCCCTGCGTGTATATCAGGGAAAGTAAAAACCTACTGTATTCAGCCAAAATAAGCATGACATCATGATCATGTAGTAGTTTCCAACACATTTTATGCAAATGATTACTTGTTCTGGTATTTGGGTGGGGGGGGGGAAGATGTCTGCCGTCATCACGCTCCATGAACAGTATTGGTAATTACATTTGTAACATGGTCCGGACACTTGGCAGAAATTAGAAATTACATGTTATAGTAGGCCCTACTTACTTTTTGGTGTGGCCTGGGAAGTATCTGAGATATTTGTTGTCATGTAATGACAAGTAGCGAATGGTATCGTCCACTTTGTTGGATGTGTAGATGACTGTATTCTGTGCGTGTGTAAACCTGATGAGATCAACTCCATACTTCTTGCTGTACAGTGTCCTCTTTGGTCTGAAGAAGAAGAAGACAAAAACACAATAGACAGGGTGCTACATAACTTTTTTTGGCCACTTGCCCGATCAGGCAAGTGAATTTTCAAACAGCTCGAAAATGCTTATTGCCCGAATGAAATTTTCGCTTGCCCGAAAAAATAACAGAAATTTATTGATTTGTGTGATTAATATGTATAGATATACATAAAAGTATACATACATGTATAACCATTCACAAATTTTCACATCAATGATTTTTGTCATATTTATGAAAATCAATGATCAATTTTTTAATTGTGTTCATTCATCATATATTACAGATATGAACGATTATAACAATGTGGTCCAGCAAGCGGTAGTGGCAATTTCATGTTGTGGGGATTGGGGGGGGGGGGGGGGGGGTAAGACGAGCGATAGCAGTTAATACACATTTTTGTGAACATCTAGTGATTTACCGTAGGTGTTACATAAAAAAAAATGTTTGTTGATGAGATTGTGATTTTCAACACGTACATGTAAACGTAAACGTGGTTATGATTTCATNTTCTATTAAATTTGTTTAAATGTAATGAAATGAATAGTTTCATAATAAGATACTTCGCGAACTTTTGGGTAAATTCTATATACTAATGTAGAAATAAACATACATTTCAGACTTATATATGTTTCTCCAGATAACAAAGTCAAAGTGTTTTTATACACGAAATAGGGTTAGATATACATTTCCCTATGGTGCCCATTAAATTTTATCAAAAATGCCAACAAACCATTTTGGAAAAAATTAAAGCTTAAAAATATCAAGGGGTTATAACCCCCTACCTTCAGAGGTGGTCATGTACCCCACACCGGATCACCCGCGCTATACAACCAAGAGTTAGTTTTGTGACATTAAAAAAATTCCATGGCTAGGTCTTAAATATATTATCCTCTATGAATGTCTAATTGATTTCCAAACTCGGTACATGAAAAAAAAGAGATGTCGAAAATGTAGATCAGTGTAAACTAAACATTTAGTGTTCCCCCCCCCCCCTATTCTCCATTCCCTTTCACCATCAAACTTGGCTTAAAATTACACATTATTTTTATTCAACAACTCTACTGAAATGATTAACGGTAATCAGAATTTAATTAAGATAGAGTAGTCAGACACTAACTATTGTGAAATATTTAGTAACAAAAATTCTTCATCATAACAACTACACGTTGCTCGCCAGCCAGGGAATCTGGACACATCACGCGCTGCCATTTCCAACCGCCAGAGTTCAAGAGATGATTTCTGCTACTGATTTGCCTGTTCATGGTAGCTAAACATGTTTCTCAGTTACCCAGCACTGGTCTAAAAAATTTGCCGTATCGTCTTTGTGAGAAGTATCCTCTGTTAAACAATCCATCTTATAATATCACATGTACTTCTTGTTGGAATGATTATTTATCTTGAATCTCCTATACACTTCTCAGCCAACGGGCAGAAATTATCTATTTCATTAAGTGCAGAAAATACCGGCCAAATATCGCCAATTTAACAACTTTGAAAAATACAATAAAAACCTAACCACTAACATGATATACACAATGTGACTATTGACGCAACTCAATAGTCGACTCGAATAACTAGAAGCTGCACGGATTTTTTTGGAGGATGGCTGTTGACTATAGGTCTCATCTGGTGAGTAATTGAAAACAGTTTGCTTACCCTTTGCTGCTAACTTCTCATCCACTTTTTCACTGAACACTGCTGTAATTTCTTCAATCCTTAGCCACGAGCATTTCCCGCGATTTATTTATTCTTGGACAAGTTATTCAGCCAGGCAAGATCCTTGCAACGTGCCTACTATGCCGACTTCCCTATGCGCGCCCGCTCCCGTCTACATCTTGCCGTCTTTTTGCAGAACGCATTTTAGGCCAAACTAATTTTGCGCCAACGTTTCCCTCGCGTAAAAACCAGTCTATTATTTCATCTTGTTTCAATTTAGTTCTTGGTATTTACTAACGTTCCTGGTCGAGAATTAAGACTTCCACCAGATCGGCAAACGCATCTTTAGTTTGAGCAACTACAAAAATCGCCCCGACTGTGATGTTACTTGTGCCCCGGCAAGCGGTTATGGTCGACGAAACCTGCCAAATATATCAATATTCACTAACGAGAAGATCAACATTCCAGAATTGAAAAACACGAGTACTAAGGAGAGGAAGGCCTGCACCCTGCTCAGTATTGTATCTGAGTGATCCAAGAGGCATTTTGATCTAAATAAAATTTTGTGTGCCTCACATAAATCTGTCCTGTAATAGGGATTGTTTTACAATCACAAGAAAATCCAAGGGATATTCATTGGGGTGAGAAACAATATTCCTGTTTCTGTATTTTTACTACGTTGGTGAATTCATTCACCGCGTTCCCGCGGATCCTAAGATTTCCGTCAGACATTTTTTCTTGCCTTTATGCGTGTTTCCTTTCTGGTCATTCGTTGTGGCATCATATGATCTGCAAGAAACAACATCGTCAATCATGCTGTAACTTGGCATAGTTAATGTAACCATTCAATAACACATCGAGACATCAGTCCTCCCGAGAACAAGTGTCTGGACGTTATCATTGACCATCAAACCCAAAAGCTAGTCCAGCCTTACATATGCATATGTCAAGTCGGCAGTGAAAATAATACACAACGAAACATTGGCAAAGTTAGAGTTTTAGGGTCATCAGAGGGTCAACTTTTGGACCCTAAATACCACTTGCGCCGGCTGTGGCACACGCCAGTCATGATGGCTCAGCACGGCGCGTTCAAAAAATTTTAACAGTTTTTTCAAAATGCTCCAAATAATTCGTTTATATTACCAGTATCCCATATCGTTCAGTCCAATTGAAGAATTTGGGTGCCGAAAACAGGCTATACGGCCGGTTCTTTCAGGGCGCCACGCTAGCCTTCTGACACGACTCTATCGGGTTCGTCTTTTGGATTAAATTAGAATTTCCTGACTTGAATTCCCATCAAAATAGAATCCCTTTCCGAAACCAACATAGGACTCGCACAATATCGGCTTACCAAGTCAAAAAAGATAATACACCGCTCCTATCCTGCGCGCGTATTGAATAAAGCATTCTTTAATGACTATCATCACTCATTTAGAATTAACGGGACTACCTTGTTTAATGGGCTTATTGGTGATAGAGTATGATCGCTAATACATCTTCAGCATCCGGTTTTCTATGCACAAAGTGTTTGTGGACTCATCTATGACTGTTACATAAGAAAAATCTTATTTTCGACAATATTCATGACTGGAGTCGAGTTAACATCCAACAAAATTGTAATTCAGTACGTTCAGTGCAAATTCATCATTGCACGTCCTTATCATACGCGTGCGGGCCCGCGGGCGTACGACGAATGCCACGTACGTGTAACGTCTTAAAATTATAATCCTCTAAATCAATCAATTTCTCAATCAGAAAAACCCATGACCCATAACCGTTATTGCTCCCATTCTGATAGGCCGTTGATGGTACCGGCAGGATAAGAGTTCAGTTACTACTCGGTTGCATTGATGGAATTACCTTTGGATGTTTCATCTGTGCCGTCAACAAATAAAAATCTGTATTTCCATCATATATGCATCACATGCGGTGGATTAAAGATTAACAAAAACTTGGTACCAATGCCAGTAACTAGCAGGTATCCAAAGTCATCCACTGGTCTAATCACAACCGTCCTGCCGCGTCTCAGACGAACGCGTAAGCTACTCGAATTTTCAACTAATTTTTAATAGACAATTTCAGCGTGATGAGGACATTATTTCATCATTGCAAATGATAAACATAACGATATTGTACGATAACATTTCTTTAAATTTAATGATCGGAGCGGTTTTACGCACGTAAGCGATCACCAATTCGTACTTAGGACGAAATTAACATCTATTTTTTTTTATGTTGGGTGATTGTAAACTAAAATCTCTAAAATTCCTTGGCCTAGCGTCAACCTTCTCCTGGGAACTTCTTCTCACATAGATCCAAAGATAGTTCTAGATAAAAGAAGTTATAAAATAAAAAAGCCAAACATAGGGTACTATCCGCATCTCCACTTTTTCAAAAGACACTTTTTGATGTATGCTCATACATTTTTAAACATTAAATCAATGCCTGTTAACTTTGGACAACGGTTAAGCTAGGCTGTGATTATGTGTTGGGCCAGGCATTGGGAAGTCTCTGTGTCAATTTTAGGCACCCACAGAGCCATTGAGGCATTGTCTAACTTAATCTAATCCTAATAGAGCTTCATGGACGTGTAGTTTATAACGGCGGTTGCTACATGTAATTGTACGAAAACTGACGTACAACTTGATATAGCGTTTCACATGAGTTGCAGCAATTGCTAAACAGTATAAGACGGCCACCCATGGTGAAGCCTCGTCCTTACCGTAAATTCTGGGTCTTTCCAGATAATGCGCCAGGTACAGAATCGAGCAAACATAATAAGAAGGAATGAAGAGGTTAGTTACAAAAAGTGAAAGACAAAAAGAAATAGCAAGGAAACGAAAGAAAGTTATAAAAGATAGAAAGAAAGATGGAAAGAGAAAGATAAAATATAGAAGATAAAAGATACCCGATAGAAAATACAATAGAAGAAAAGATATACATATACAACAAAAGATAAAAAAAAGGAAAAAAATATAAAAGACAGACAAAAAAAAAAAGAATAAACCAGAATTAACAAAGAAAAATGAAAGACCTGACAAAATGATAAAATAAAAGACAGCGGAGGGAAATAAAAATGTCCAGGAGGAGATGAAAGAAGGAAATGATAGAAATAATAAAATAGCAAGAATTACGTAAAGATAAGATTAAGAGAAACCAATTAACGAAAAAATAGAAAGTATAAAGATAAATAAAAAAGAAAGAATGAACAAAGATCAATATCAATAATGAATTGTGCCAAAATAAAGGGTCCTGGTATTGATAGGCAGATGGTGGTGGGCGTACACGTGCCTCTCAT
>JZLH01S0001701.1:18585-32098 GCA_001188425.1 Eucidaris tribuloides
AAAATTTTCAAGCCAAAATCGTGTCCTATGGCTCACGCTTCCATGGCTTAAATTTGTCTCAGCATAAAAGTTGGAGTTTTCCGTACAAAGCGGGTATTTTGGGGGTGTTAACTACCCCCTTTTATAAAAGGGGCGGGGCGGGGGTGTTTAAACACCAAAACATTACCCTGCGTACTCATTGTGATTCAAAATGAGCTTTTCGCAACAGAAAACCACGTGTATATTTCGGCGACACAAAAATTATTGTTAGCATAATTTATATTAGAGCGGCCCAAAAGCTATAGATGGTGGCAAATAAAATCAAAAGTATGTATGAGGCCCGGGTATGAGGCATGATGCAGTTAACCAGGCGAACGGTCCAAGACCTTAAAGTGATGTATTACTTAAAACAAAGATAAACGTGACAAGGCACACAGGGGATAGGTGAAAAATAAAACGAGTATTCTGTGGACAGTAGTGCACCGTTTAATATCTGAGAAAAAGCTGGTTGTCTGTAATCATCCCTTGTCCGTTATTACCAAGATTCCTAGGACAGGTACAGTATGATGAAGTATCACGGAGCTTTCCTCTCAAACGTGGTGCTAAATAAGGCTATGCGCTAATTAATTGCTCCACACTTTTGATATCTACTTTGCTTATGCTTTCAAATCAGCCTACGACCAACAACCTTGACGGCAACATGCGAGTGTCGGTCCTTGTCATGATTGAAATTCCTTCCTAGAAGGTCAAAACAAAAACACAAAGATATGTGGCATGAGAAATCTGTATGCTGCTGTTGCCGCTCTCTATACACACTCTCAAAATAACTTACAGGCTATTCTCAATATTTCTACTACCTCATGTCAAATCTGTCGACTGACCACCAGCCTATAACTGTCACTGTATTATAGGCCCATGACAAACATAAATTCAACATAATCGATATTTATCTGGATGATGTTGAGGCCTTTACCCACCTAGGCCCAACAATAACACTACATCGAGCACTGTACACCCAAGCAGTCTTGGCAAAGTTGCTTGTGCTTGGACAACTAACTAAAAGTGTGTGGAGAAATAAACATCTCTCAATACATACCAAGACAATATTGTATGAGGCATGTGTGCTTCACATATTGAAATGACATATGCACTTTGCACACTCGTTGCCTTAGACTCATTATTGGAAAGTTCTGGGAAGACAGGATGACAATTTTGAAATGTTATTGGAAATCACATTACGAGGACCGCTCTCATTAACGTCTTGTTGACATGTTACTAGGATGCTAAAACGTCGCATCCCATGTATCCTGCTGCATAGTGTTCTAGAAGGATAAATTAAACAAATTGGATGATCAATCTAGGTTCAAAGATGTTCTGAAAAGAGATCTAAACGGCTTTGGCATCGAGACAAGAAACTTGGCGGCGCAGGTTCAGTAGCTAGATCGGTGGAGAGCAGACATCCAGACATGAAAGTCTCGAGATCAAAAGATGAACATAGAGAAACCTTGACAGAGAAAACTGAAGTCATAAACGACTGAAGTTACAAAACAGAAAAATGGAACGTAAATGCCATGCATTGCCACTCACGACAGAAGCATGTCAAGAAACCATCATCATGAAAGTCTCCTGCGGACGGGCCTAATAATATCGGAATTATGATTATTATACCTTTGTCACCACACACAACGCCGGCGTCTTGAGAGTGGTTGCAATGTACTGTCCCTGAACTGCTATAAGGACAGTCTGAAAGTCTTGCTTCATATCCTGAGCATTCGACGCCGCTTAAAACGATTGTTTGGTCGCTGTCCCCTGCACCGAAGAACGCTGTTGATGTTGCCGAATCGTAGCCCAATTGACCGCAGACCACGTCTGCATTTGCTAAGTCCCACGAATCGGCGCACACCGTTCCCCATTGGTTGTGGTGGTAGATCTCCACACGGCCTTGAAATTCTGTGTTGTTTCCTACTAGACGTACATCTCCTTCGTTGTCTGAGCGTAATTAAATAGAAATAAGATTTCATGTATAAATGTATACATGTACATATTTCGTCACATGACATAAAACTTCAAATAGATTAATAACAGGACTAATTGATGCTGCAATGCAGTAACTATAGTATGGAATGCGTGAATTTAATAAAGGTGGGGGGGGGGGGGTGGGGCTCTTAGTTACGAATAGGCCCAAAGTTCCCTTAGAGGTTAACGCAAATAATGAACGTTACTGGGTCCTTAAGAATCTTGAATGAATGGGAGTGAATATTTCAGTTATATGTTTTCATTTTCTTTTGGTTTAGACCTGTGTAGGCCTATATGTAAAGTCATGCCTATGTAATACTATAATAAAACCTCAAATGTTGTCTTTACTTACCATCAGTACAAACGACTCCCGCATCATGAGAATGGTTGCAAGTAACAACACCCCACCCTCCATTAGAACATTCCACAAGTGATGATTCGTTTCCGGTGCAGTTGACGCTGTCCAAAAAGATTGGCTGATCACTGTTCCCTTCTCCGAAGAACGCCCCTCTTGGAGCAGATTTTGCTGACTTGTAGCCGAGTTGGCGACATACAACAGTGACATCGTATAAATCCCACGAATCGTCACAAATAGTTCCCCACTGGTTGTCATGTTTGATCTCAACTCGTCCTTGCGATTGTGTGTAACTGCCACTGAGACGAACGTCTCCTTCGTTCCCTAGTGCAAAAAGAAAGACACCGAAACCCAGGGGCGTCGCTAAAGGCTTTGGACAACGGAGTGTACATGGCAATTTGCTGACTGGCAAGAATGAAATTGCATACTGGAAGGGTTGCTCAAAAGGCGTTGGTCAGGGTATCAAATCTTAGTCGTTAGTCATTATGTTCTATATCAGCTTCCCCAGTTTCATCGTGTCGGGAGACTTCATATAACAAAGAGAAAAACGGGACAGGGTTCTATGGTGAGAAAATTTGCCACTTCACTTTCGAAAATGTGTATTCTTAGCCCTATTTAGGACTAAGAAATACACATCAGATTTAGTTGTCGCTCCACAAGTGTGGTTGATTGGTGATAAGATGGCCTGGATCTGGGAGAAGGATCCCCCTCCCGGGATAAGGAAATTTCAATATTTTTGCCTCCTGACGTGTTTCGTCGTTAAAGACACAGTGATGCAAAAACATTAGCATTATAATAGCCACAGTTAAAGAAGTGCATTGAGTGTTATTTAGAGATAAAATGAGTATATTGGAGGTCTTACGCTTATATATATTTACCTTCGAAATTCTACATTTTTAGGAAAGGACGATTTGTTGCAGTTAAAATCTGTGATGATCATTGGTTGATGATCGAGGGAGTGCTTGGAAGAGGGATCGCCTCACAAGGTAAGAAAATCTGTCTTTTTTCCCCCGAAAACTTTTATTTTTTTACATCATTTATAACCACAAAAAAATATACCATCGGATGATTTGGCATGTAGTTAAAGCGGTGTAGTGATTAGTGATAAAATTGGAAGAGTGTTGAGGAGTAACCCTAGGGTTGGACAATTTTCATTTTCATCGTCCGAAAAGCACATTTCAGACGTCTATAATGGCCAATTACCGTGTAATTGTAATACCCGTAAACAAACTGCCAGTGAGAATTTGCATTGACCTAACAAGACGTGTATTTTACTTTACTAGCCCATGGTTAGTCCAAGTTATGCGTATTTTAAAGGAGGTTCTGGGAAAAGGTGAGAAACTTGTATAATTTCACCGTTGAAAGTGCACATTTTATTGTCAGGACGGTAAACAAAGTACATGGGAGGGGTGAGATAATCTTCCTTTTCTTTCTATGACCACGTGTAGCCCCTATTTAATGCATGACAACTTTTAAGACCAACGAAAACGTCAATAGGTATTTGGTGAAACATCTTAAAATGCGTTAGGAATGGTACGTTGAACATCGCTGAAACATTTTCGATTTAAGTGTTGACCGAGCTTGCTGATGCGTTGGAGTTTAAACTATACGACAACCCCCACCCTTTCCCGGAAAAAAAATGGGACAATAGAATAAAAGAAAACACACCCCTTCCTCCCCCCCCAAAAAAGATAAAAAAACATAATTCAAAATTTTGACGATCTTTCATGCAGTTAATCTCAGTGAATTCTGTTTTCTTTAATTGTTCGTACAGATAAGGGACTGCTGTATGCCAACTCATTTGCTTGTTTTATCATAATCTGAAGTTTGTCGAATGATTATAAGATTCGATCTTGCAAACTATCTTTCTACTAATGGCAAAGCGCTCCTTGTTTTGCTAATAAGAATTTGTATTAAATGCTTATCACATTCACGTTAATGACAAGGGGGTTGCTGAAAAATTATTTCCTACACTTTCTGTAATTCATTCCGTTCCTTCCTTCCCTCCTTTTTAAATTTTTGTTTCTTTCATGGTTTAATTTTTAGTCACTTTTACTGTTCTTTTCCTTTTCCTTCTTCATTCTTTCCTTCTTTCCTTCATTTCTTCCTTTTTCAATTTTTCTTTCCTTTTCTTTCTTTCCGCTTGCCTTTATTTTGTCCATTGTACATGAGGCAGTATGAATTTACCGACTACGCTTTTGTGTAAGGGTGTCACACACCATCCATGCACACACGCACACAACCTCCTAGTCACATCAGACCCCCTAGCGGTCAACATATCAGGAATCTGAGTCCGACGCATATGTACGTACCATTAATACAAACAGCTCCTACATCCGATCTGTGAGTGCACGTGTACGCAGACGGGGGCCTAGAGTAGCATTCTGAAAGCGAAGATTCCACTCCGGTGCAGCTAACAGAATCCCAATAGATCGGCTGATTAGGATACCCTCCACCAAAGTAGGCATTTCGCGAAGCCGAAGTCGCCGATCCATAGCCAAGCTGACGGCATACAACAAGGGCTTCTTTCAAATCCCAAGTGGACCGAGAGTCACAAATTGTACCCCACTGGTTGCTACCCCAGTCGTTGCTGGTATAGATCTCCACACGACCTGCCGATTCTACTGGATCGCCCACAAGACGCACGTCGCCTTCAACTTCTGCGTATATAACAGTTTATTTGTTTTCATAGTAAAATATGTTGCACATTCAATGATAAAATGCTTAATTGCGAAGTTGTGTCACCTAATGTATACGGTCTTTAATGATAACTATGATTGTTTCCAGTCAATTAAATATTAATTAGATCACATCTTTCATAGAATATGGATTGAAAATTATATGATTGTGATAGAGAACACCCTTAAGTGAAGAGTTCCTTTGCTGTGACAAAATTTAACCCCCAAATAATGAGCAATCCTGGCATTTGGCATACAACAAGGGCTTCTTTCAAATCCCAAGTGGACCGAGAGTCACAAATTGTACCCCACTGGTTGCTACCCCAGTCGTTGCTGGTATAGATCTCCACACGACCTGCCGATTCTACTGGATCGCCCACAAGACGCACGTCGCCTTGAAAGTCTGCGTTTATAACAGTTTCATTTTTTTGATATGTAAAATAAGTTGCACATTCAGTGGTAAAATGAATCAATGTGAAGTTGTGTCACCCAATTTACAATACTGTCTTTAATGAAAGCTATGATTGTTTTCAGTCAATTAAACATTGATTAGCTTACATGCTTAATTGAATATGGATTCAAAATTGTACGATCGTGATAGAGAACACCCTTAAGTGAAGAGTTCCTTTCAGGCGCGGTTCTAGAGCGGAAACTTTAGCGGGCTACTGGCGGCGCTTCATCCGCGGGCAATCCGTGGGTCGTTCACGGGAGGGGGGGGGGGCGACGTACGAAAAATTTCATTCAAATCCGGTAGTTCCAAAATGTTCTACGGTCGTAGTCCAGGCCGCACAGAAGAAGTCGCCTCAGTGGTGGCGGGGTGGGTTGGGAAGAGTTAATGGATAACATATTGCAAACACTATAACCGGGGTGGCGGGTGGGGTGGGGCTTGGTGCATTCTTTGTGTGGGCGGGCGTCCCAATTAGTCGTCCCTCCTGTAGAACCTGGCTGCTGGGGTTTCACTTGCTTTACAACAGTATCTGTTCATACGTGGTGTAATATTGATAGCAAAATTAAAAAATAATAACCATAAACATAATGTGGAATGATCTCGCAATTTAGACTCAATGAATTGCGTAATGTGTGTCTCCTGGGAGGTGTCCTTCGGTTTTCGCTTATTGTATTCCTCAGATACTTATTTGTCATTGCATTGATATCGTTTATACTATTTGGATCTTCGTCGCCTAATCAAATCATGGTCAAGACTGCTTATAAAGAGATAGTTACACATAAATTCACATTTTATTAATTAAAATATAAATCATGACTAAGTATTTATTGGCTAACCTCATAGGAAATTAGGGGAGGATTAATAATATATTATTTTTTTTGCGGTGGCGGTACTTGGATGCGAGTCACAGATTTTCTTGTGTATTTTTTTCTTTGTTCACAATGGTACTCAACAGCGGTGAACTTATTTATTTGATCGTTTAGATAAGTTATATGTATTACATGTACTATATCAAAATGTTATATGTAGTAATGGGTATTATAGTAGTAGTATTATATAAGTAGGGTTTATATATTATATATGTGTATCAGACTTGGTTTTTAGCACGTCTGATCGAACGAGCATTTTTGGTGTTTTTATAACATCTGTGTCATTTTTTTTCTGGTATTTGTTATTGTAATTATCCCCGTAGGTTATCAGAACAAAATAAAAGTATACGGCTGGGAATAGCTTCATCAGGGGCGAAGATAAATACGGTCTGTGTTTTCAAGTAGGGGTCCAATTTTATATATTATCGAAAATCGAATTCTAAACTAGTAGGAATATCGTGTAATAATGAAACGGGTTAAAGCATAGGTGTGATACAAATGAATCAAGAAAGCTAACGAATGAACTTTATAGACATAAACGATAATAGAAGTTGATTGTGAATTGTCTGCGTTACATAAATAACCGATTATACAATAAATCAAAGTTAACCTAAAACAAAGTTGAATAACAGCGGAGGAAGCCTATAAATATAACAAGGATGGCTGCCGTGGATGAAGAGTTGGGTGTGGTAACCTGATTTTGTTATACATCTCTCCTGTCGGCAGTAAGTGTTTTATCGCTCTTCGTGTCGGGTATTATAAAATGTTCATTTGATCGTTGGGATCTGACTATCCATGAAAGGCTTGCGGATGACAATCAGGCGAAAAGGCTGATACCAGAGGATATGACCGTGGCGGTAGGAAGGAACTAGCGGTTGTATTGTGTTGATGTTACGCGTCGTCGCGCGAATGTCGGATTCATTGTTGCAACGCGCACTACGCGATTTCCACTGTCAAGACATAACAGGCGGGTTAGCTACGTTGGATCGTCACGTCTGATTCATAGAAACGAATCATTTTGGGTTTTATTATAACATCTTGCCACACCCTGTGGTGTGTATGAGAGTGTATGTGCGTAAACCTGTTATGGCTTAACACTCGTCCTGCTCGCGATATAGTTAAATTGGTTGTATCGCCTTCAGTGGTTATATAAAACTTTCATTCTTGATCGTTGGATGTCTGAGCTTCATGAAGCGTCTGGGATGACAATCAGGAACAGGCTGGATGACCACGGTGGGATAGACCGGTTGGCGCGCGTGGAAGACTATTCGTTTTTGTAGTTGTGGATGGTTACCGCCTGTGCGCGCGATTGTGTGCGCAATCCTTGTCTTGGGCAACGCAGTTTCACTCATCGCGATTTCCATACTGTTCAAACATTTACACAGGTTCAGTACGGTGATTCAGTCCGCCAGGGATCAGACGTGTTTGTTTGGCACGTTCTTGATTCATGAACGGAATCATTTTTGGTTTTTAACATTCGTGCCACATCCTGGCTGCTGATGAATTGTAGTGTGCTGCTAACTCTGTATTTGGTAACACTCTCCTGCACGGAGTAAGGTTTTTATTGCCTTCGCGGTATTAGTTTAAAAAAAAAATAGCGAGTATAGTTATATATTTATATATAGTAGTATATAGCAGAAGAAAATCACGGCTGGAGGGGTGACTTAGGTAGTCAGGTGATGACTCAGATGGTCTTTGTCTTGAACTTAGCAATTTGATTCGTGGAGCTTGGACTGTGTACTACGGGCAGCAATGGATTTCTATTACGATTGTAGGAGATACACAATGCCTTTGAATTGATTAGTCTAGCATGAATTGTTTGTTTGTGTGATGCATGTTCAACTTCAACGTCTTTGTCGTCTAGTGATTTGTTTTTCTATATACCTTTTTCCCGTTTTGATGAGAATGCCTTTAATAACAAAGTATTGGGTTAAATGCTCTAATTACAAATCGTCCAAGACCGGTTAAGGAGGTGTAGGGCCGCATATTAGAACAGCCACTGCGTGCATAATCTGCAATGGCGTCTGCAGGTCGCCTGACGTGCGTACACTGTACGTACGTCTGTGTAAGCGAACGCCGCGGCGTGTTCTTGCTGATTCTTGCTGAAGAAAAGTGGACTAGATCTTTCTCCGTACATACCAATATCCGCAAGTTAGAATACATTTTGTATCTCGATCCTGTCATTTGTGGCTGGAGGTAAATCTGGTCCAGTCTTCTTCAGCAATAATCAGCGAACATGGCTCGGCGATCGCATACACAGAACGTACGTAGTTACGTACGTCACACGTCCTGCAGACACCATTGCACAGACTACACTCAGTGGCTGTTCTAATATGCGACCACACCCCTCCTTAACCGCTCTGGGATGATCCGGGGGGGGGGGTCGCTCTCCACACGGCCTGTCTCCCACCCGTGTCCGACAACCTAAAAAATGGACCCTAAATGGCGTAACGTACATAACCAAATACGCAACCCTAAATGGCGTGAAAAAACTACCCTAAGTGGCGTGAACAGGGAAATCCACCAATTCTGATACCCTAAGTGGCGTGAACATAGAAATCCACTAATTTGATACCCTTAGTGGCGTAAACAGTGAAATTAACTAACTCGCCTAATACCTCCTTGCTATAGCTGTGCACACACACACATTTAATAGTAGTCACACATGAGAGAGCTGAGCATAGTCTCTTCATGCAAAGTACAATTGCGCCTACTCGGCAACCTGCAGGTGTGTGTGCACACGGGCTGTCTAGTAGAGCCGGGTGTAAGAGACTAGCCAGGGAATGCACTCATTAATTTTTTACCATTCTACCGTTCCTTGGGGTCACTTCTGTAGCATTTTGACAGCACGTCTAAAATGAAGGACACAGCAAACTTCTCCGTTTAGGTATGCAGGTGTGTCTTTATTCAGCTCCTGTTCATAATCGGTTTACTAATGATCGATTGCATTATTATACCACATCCCCCTTTCTAGGATCAATACTTAACATCATCAATGGAGTTCATTATTTGCAGTTAGAGTCCAGAATATTTGCCATTTTTTAACCATATGTATTATCAAACTATAGAGTCTTTAAATGTCCAAATTCAAGTTCCAAAAGTACTTTGATCAAAATTTACTTTTATTGTATCCACAATTCTTTTTAGTCCATATGGCTACTTTGACCTCTTAAATGTTACCGTTGTTCAAAATCCTGTTAAATGTTTCCAAAGCCAGTCCCAATTTGCTTTGTTTTTCTTCAACAACATCTTAGCGGTTCTTCCACTGGCCATTTGATGATACTGTCTCCTTTGAGAAACCGGTGGAGATTGCTGCTGGTTCCCATCTCTCTCAGACGTTGTCACATCATACTCAAATAGCGGCAAATCAGTAGGTTTACATTTCACAATCTCCGTTGTCTTGACTTAGATGTTCACACTCAAAATGCTGTGGACGAAAGCACGTCAATTACGTCAGAGACCCTCTTGCAGTTGACGCTGTGTAGGATCGAGGTGTTTTTCCTCTGCCAATGATTGTTGAACTGGTTGCATTAACTCTCAATGCCATAAATTACTTTCTTCCCTGGCTGAAGCTCTGGAAGGTGTGTGACTCGATGGCGCCTGTTGTAACTCTCGGTTTGCCGAGATCTGGAACACCTGTCGCAGTCATGCAGTTCTTTGATATTTGGATATCCTGGATCTAGCTAAACTGGACGCGACCCGGGGTTGCGACTATCAACGGATTCCACTTCCTTCTGTTTTCTCTGATTGAACATATTCAGAGATCACATTAATTGTGCTTTTTTTACCAAATGTGTATCAATTCAAAGTCAAACTGGCACTGGCACTGTCAGACTGTTTCTGCTGCTGTTCATCACTTAATTTGAATGCAGCAAGAATATCAGACATCGGTTTGATCACCCATTGAATAAACCAAAGCACTCACTTTGAGATTTATACAGTTCAGATGCTTGTCTGAATCTCTCAAATATTCTAATCGGCTTCGGCCAGCTGCCATCGCACACAGTCACTTACGCGAATACCAATATGTGGGACCGTAGACATACATACATATCTATATCGAGTGTTGGCAACCGCTAATTCGACGTCCAATTCTTCCTTCTTTACTTGAGTGTAGAGCAAAATCCTTTTTCTCAGAAAGTTCAAATAAATCCCACTACTGTGCAGTGTTTTGACAGCACGTCTAAAATGAAGGGCGTAACAAATTGTTCTCCGTCACCAGTAATTAGGTATGTTATTGTGATTGCGTCTACGGGCTTCATTCAGAATCAGCTGATTCAGATTGAACCGGTTCACAATCGGTTTACTATCGGATCTTATCGATTGCGTGCTTGCGCTTCGGCGACGCGTCGTGTATGGAAAATTTGTACCTCTAAACGGCGTAGATATAAATCTACTCAAATTTGCACCCCTAAATGGCGTAACCTACATAACCAAATTAGCAACCCTAAATGGCGTGACATGTGAGAAAAGGCTACCCTAAGTGGCGATTGCCGGCGAATTGTGCTGAAAAAGCAATCCTTTTTCGAAAAGACGTCGACGACGTCCGAATGCTGGAAAAGAGACCCTTTACGACGCTTTTTCTGGACGCGGGTGCGTAGCAGGCCGTGTGGAAAGCGACCCCCCTGGGGGATGATAAGACACATCAGTAATTAGACCACTAGACTCATTAGTTTGTCATAAATGGCATTCTCATTTATACAAGAAACATAAATAGAGAAAAAAACAAAATACCAGACGACAAACCAGTTGAACATTATTTAACCAAATAACATGCTAGAAGTGTCTCCTACAATCGTGATAGCAAACACTGCCACCCGTAGTGTACTCTCCGGGTTAAAACAATTCTAAAGTTCACGAACAAAACTAACTCTGGGTAATATGACTCCAACTCAGCTTGCAGCTGTGATGTGTGCATTCATATATATTATATATATATATATATATATATATATATATATATTATATATATATATATATAATATATTATATTATATATATACAATAGTTGCAATATCGGGCATGTCAATGCATTTAAGCATTGACGATCGCGAAAGCGTTGAAACCGGCGTATTGCAGTGCCTAAGGTATGTTTTCGTGTATATATATATATATATATTATTATTATATTATATAGTATATATATATATATATATATATTATTCCATTACCTTTTGGCTTTCCGTCGCAAACCAGCAGTTTCACAACGAGCAACATCCTCATAATCGTCGTGACATTACGAAACCGTGAAATAGTGGAATATCCATGAAATGTTTCGAAATGAGATTTTCAACATTTTTAATGTAAAGACTATGGCCGCCCTGCTTGGCAAAATTTCAGATCAAAACTCCCTAATTATGAAGATATTTATGAAACGAAAATCCACAAATGCCCGAAAAACGCAGTATCCCAATTTGTACACAATACACGTACATTAACAAAGTTGTGGGCCGGTCGAACCGTAACCAATCTTTGGAATGATTTTGTAAGAATTTAACTCAGTTTTATGGAAAATCGAAGATATAGCATGAAAGAGCATCTCCCTTACGTATTACCTGGGAATTTAGGTAATATTTAACAATGTCTAGCATGTGAATTTGAATGATTGTTACTAGTCGCATCTTTAAATGCGTTTATCTCGGAATCGTGTTTTTGCTCTCCGCGCCTCATTTTAACGGTTCGTAATGTCACCGACGATATATATAGGAAAACCTACCAAAAAGCCAGTGCGGCTTCAGAACAAATCGTGGAACAGCTGATACGATATTTGTCCTCCGACAGACACAAGAAAAATGCAACATATGGGACTGTATGCAGCTGTAGATCCAACCAAGGCATTTGATGCAGTCAGCAGAGAAGGAATTTGGAAAATCCTTTCGAGACTCAGTTGGCTGCCTAAGCTCCTTACTACCGTGAAACAGCTGCACGAGACAGGGCAAGTGAAACTCCAGGTTGACATGTCGGAGCAGTTTCCAATTAACAACGGAATGAAACAAGGATGCGTCCTTGCCCCTACACTCTTTGTCATTTTCTTCAGCATGATGCTCAGGGAAGCCAAGGATGGCCTTACTGAGGGGATCTACGTACGAATCCGTACTGATGGAAGTGTGTTTAATCTGAGAAGACTTCATGCCCACACCAGGACACGGGAGCAGCTAATTCTTGAAATACTCTTTGCAGATGATTGCGTACTTCTGGCTCACAGTGAAGCAGAACTCTAAAGCTAAACAGTCGTTGATCGATTTGCTGCATCAGCCAAGGCATTTGGACTCACTATCAGTCTTAAGAAAACTGAAATGCTACACCAGAAATCATCTCACTGACGAGACATCGCTAAAGGCAGTCGATCACTTTACACACCTTGGGAGTGTTACCTCCGATGATGCTTCAATTGGCAAGGCTGTGGAAAACCGCCTAGCTAAAGCCAATAGTTCCTCTGGTTGCTTGCAAAAACGTGTCTGGAAGAAAAATTCACTACGTCTATCCACAAAGATCCTCATGTACAGAACTTTTGTGGTCACTACTCTTCTGTATGGATCAGAAGCCTGGGTTCTGTACCGAAGGGCAAGTGAAACTTCTGGAGTGCTTCCATCAGCGCTGTGCCCGTTCCATATTGCATATCAAATGGCAAGACCGCAAGACAAAGGACCAAGTCTTGGAGCGGGCCAATATCTCCAGCATTGAAGCTATGCTTCCCTCAAGACAACTTGCTGGGCAGGCTACCTTACACGTATGGAGGACAGACGTTTATCTAAGGCTGTTTTTATGGAGAGCTGCGCCTGGACACGCGCAATAGAGGAGCTCCTATGAAACGCTTTAAGGACCAACTAAGCGCCAGTTAAGTGATGCTGGTATCCCCGAGGAAGACTGAGGCGCATATTGCTAGAGACAGGAATAGCTGGAGGGCAGCATGGAAGCATGACGCTAAGAGCTTTGAAGAAGAGCGAAGAGAAGCTTTGGAGGAGAAGCGCAGGCAGAGAAAGGCTTTCCCTGCCAAAATTGCGCTAGAGTCTGTCGCTCGAGGATTGGTCTCTTTAGCTATTCTAAAGCTTGAATTAAAAAAATCCCTTTAATCCTCGGACCCGAGAAATAAGCCATCACACACACACACACACACACACACACACACACACACACACACACACACACACATATATAATATATATAT
>JZLH01S0001701.1:37173-49954 GCA_001188425.1 Eucidaris tribuloides
GCGAGAGGACTATGAAACGAGCTCCGTTCTTCTGTCTGTCTGTGTTTGAGGGTTTGTGTATGTGTGTGTGTGTGTGTAATTGTGCGTGTGCTTGATGTGTATGTAGTGAAACCTGTCTATAGTGGCCAACCAAGGGAAACAAAAAATGTGGCCTTTATAGACAGGTGGCTGCTGTAGACAGGTTCTTTAACACATGATTCGTCTCCAAGGGAATTATTTCAGTGACCACTATAAACAGGTTGGCTGCTATTCAGAGGTGGCTGCTAAGACAGGTTTGACTGTATGTCTGTATGTGTATGTGTACATGTTTGATGTGTGTGTATGTGTGTGTGTGTGTGTGTGTGTGTGTGTGTGTGTGTGCATTGGTGTGTGTGCAAGAATGAGTATTGATATTATTCATCCTGAAATAGATCGCCTCAAAAACCAAAAAAAAAAAAAATTACAAAAATCAAATTTCATGCAAAAACATGTTCAAACAAAAGTTGTTCTTGACAACCTTTGTTTGCCCGAGGTTTGTAGGTTTGTCCGGCATAACAGAAACAAGTATATGCAAATTGAATTCCAACCGTTATGTACTCCGGAAATTATCAGTGGAATCGTTCCTCGATGGCCACGGAAAGAAACATCCATAAATTTGTATACATTAGTGAAGTGATCTTTTGTGACTCCCATGACAGGAAATGCTTATTCTCTCACGCGTAATAATTATTACATTATACGATTCCCGCCTTTGTGCTCCCTTGAAAGTAAAGCCGCGTTTAAGCCGCGTTTACACTATGTTCCCGGCGGCCACGGCAGCCGCGTTTCAGGCCACCGTGGACAGAACGGGATGGACGTGAGACCACGCGGATAGACCCGCTACGGACCACCTCCAAGTGCTGTTACGGCCTGTAAACGTACTGAGCGGGAGTTTTATTGGCGTTTCCCCTCGTTTTCCTACGGCCTACCTAGTTTCATCCTTACCCCGTGACTACGCGTGGCATTGTTCTGTTGGCGGTTACAAAATCTGGACCGGCATCCACGCAACACGGCCTGTCATCCGTTTGGCCCAGCCCGCACCCTCCGCGTGTCCTACGTCCATCCGTTTTTTGTCACACGGTGGGCCTGAAATCGTGGTTGCCCAGTGGCGACGGCGCGGAACAATAGTGTAAACACTGTAAACGAGCGCCTTACGCACCGATGTTCCCGGCTCCGCCACAGGCGAACACGTTTCAGGCGACCGTGGACAAAACGGGATTAGACGTTGAAATCACCAGTAGACCCGGGCTGGGCAACGTTGACAGTCCGTGATTGCCGTAAGATGCGCGGCCAGATTTTTTAACCGTCAAAAAATTTGCCACGGTAGTCACGGTGTCGATGAGAAACCTGGTAGCCAGTAGTAGAACGAGGTAAACGCAATAGATAGTGACAGTACGTAATAAGCCGTAACAATATTTAAAGGTGGTCCGTAGCGCGACTGGAAGCATTTGTATTTCCCGGCATTTCACGATCCTTTCAAGTTTTGTCACGTTCTGCTGCGTTTTGTCACGGTTCTGACTGTAATGGTAGCCATTTTGGCGCGTTCAGTTACGGTACGTCCAGGCAAGTGACGGTTTGGGGGGCTGAAAGAATACGGCGCGTTGCGATGTAATATGGTCTGATACGGCGAAGGCGGTCTGGGAGGGAGTATAAAAGCTGGCCGGCCCGGCAGGAGGGGAGACTACACGGATCTCCATGAAGCTCGAAACACACCTCTAGCAAGTTTGGCAGGAGGGTGCCAATTTCAATTATGTGGCAGAATAGGCCCCCTCTACATTTTGCTGTACATTATGTCAAGCATGGGACAATCTTTAAAAAAAAAAATATTTTTTGGTACTAAATTTTCTCAGATTTTGTGGTATCACATTAAAAAAAAAATAACCAGCCTTTCTCATTCACTTTATTTCATCTAATTTACTTTTATTAATCAAGAGTTATGAAAACCCATTTTTCAGTCGGTCAAAATAGCGTTTGGGCCACTTTTTGAATTAATGATCAAAATCAGCATTTGACCTTTGAAACAGAATGTGTTAATCGTAATAAAAAAAATAATCAAAACAATTTAGGCCTAACAGTGTAAAGTAAGAAAAAACACGAGTGAACTAACATAAACATTCACTCTTGATAAAATATGTTATACTAATTGTGTTTCTTGATGTTGAAAGGTCATCAACAACTAAGGCCTCTCCATATACCATTTACTGAACATTAACACTGTTTGCATGTTGAACCACCTGCATGTATTTCAATTTCGTGTCCTTTGTTAATGCAAATTTTCCCTTTTTTTCAATGTAAATAATATAGAACAGTATAACTTCTAAATGCTTGAAATACGTTTGTGATGATCACTGAACCAATTCATGATTACACACCATTCATTGGTTTCTATTTACATACGCGTACAGTGGTACAATAACGATTTTGCTTTATTTGGTGCAGAAAATTCATCATATCTCAAGTTAGACAAAACCACAAGAAATGAAATAAATTTTATTGAAATATATGGTCTTTCAGTTTTGTCAAAATACCAAACATAACAAGGTTGTATATAACAAAATTATAATTTTTCACTTGTACCATTTCTTTAATACACACTGCTGTTGCTTTCGCTCGGGAAGCTTTCTTTACCGTCTTTACCGTGGGCACAAACGTGCTCCAAGGCTACCCAGCGTTCACGTTCCATCCGTAAAAGCGTTAGAGAAGGTGACGGGTCGGAAGGGAACGTACTGGCCTTTTGAGATCTGCTTCAATTTCTTATGTTAGCCCTTTGAATTACCGAATTTTGCTACCCATTTTGGGTAGCAAAAATCAACCAATCAGCGTGTCTGTCTACTTGATCCTACGTTGAATATGCAATCGTACTAGACCATGTTCGCACGTACTGTTGCTGTACACGAAACGATCTGGAAGCGTTCACTATTTCATTAGGCGAAATGATTCACAAACGCAGATTTTTTGCACGCCAAATTGGACCTTATGAAACAAAATTTAAAGGAAAATGCTTCAAATACTCTGTTCAAACAATGAACGTGTACGAATTTGGTGTTTGATGGTATATGTATTATAGTAACCAACACTGAAGGAATTTCTTTCAACCCACCGAATAGTTGACAAGGCCTAGACATGGGATCGTAGCGCGCAATTTCATTGGTTGATTCGAACAGAGATCGGTCGTTCCTGTTGTTCATGAATAATAATTACTTTTCGGATGCCAAGCAGATCTCAAAAGGCCCTCGCGCTAACGCGCTCGGCTGGTTTGCTTCGCTCGCCCATAACAGCGAGAGGGCCATGTCAAAAGGCTACACAACTCACGGCCAACGCACATAAATACATTTTGAAAGACGATCACGAAATTAGGTTAAATTTTTTACCCCCTTCCTGGGATATTCCCCCCCCCAATTTGTCTTGATATACCAGTAGCAAGTATTCCTTGATTTATTCTTCTCTTGCGCAGCTTTGGTTTGGTCTAAATACGAGCATGGGCATGTTTTAAACTCGAATGTCGTAATTAAGCAAAAGCGCTCAAGTTGGTATTAAGGAGCTTGAAAAAAAAACCAAGCAAATTCCTGTCAGAACAAGGAAAAGGTTCTTTTTATGTATACGTTTTTAAGCAATTTGTTTCATCTGTAAGCGAGTACTTCTGCCTGTTAGCGAAAACTTTTGTTTGCGGGCATTTGCTTATTTCTGCGCACTCGGATTTCACGGTAGGCAAAATATTATGCAAACATAAACTCCTCAAAAAAAGTTTGGAAATCTGAGTTTGATCGGTTATATCTCCCGTTTTGTAGAAATAATCAATGCAAGCTTGTTATCATCTGAAAGATTATTTAATTTTCTTTAAAATGATACCCTACTTGTTATGATTATGCCATCAGGGAAAGGGCAGTATCTTAAAATGTGGTGCAAAGTGTAAATTGAAAAGCTGCAAAATGACCAAAGTTCGGTTAGTCACCCAATTCTTGTTGTTGTTGATTAGTGAGTTTTCCCATGTCTCTTTGGTTGTTATACGCTCTAATGTGAAGAATGACATGGATTGAAAGAAACACCTGCAAAATAAGCAAGCAAAAACAACAAAAAGTGAAAGAAAACATGTATGGGCATTAAAAACTGGAAATAAGACATTAAGTCTCACGGACATTTCACCACATTAACACCACAAAGTGATAAAAAGTGTCAGGAGCTTGATTTGCATGGATTTTCTCAGAGAGAGGGTATCACAAGAATGGACTAGCCTGCATGCAGCCCAAACCTCAACCCTATTGAACATTTGTGGGATGAACTAGGCCGGGCTGTACCGAAGAGAGTCACAAATGCAACGACATTGGCAGGTTTGCGTCAATTACTGATTGACGAGTGGAATACCAACCCACAGCAACGAATCACAAAGCTCATCAACAGCATGTGGAAGTGCAGGTACCAGGTGGTGGTGCAGGTACGTGGGTCTTCCACCCGATACTGAACTCTAATCATGTTATTAAAATCAATGAACATTGATGAAATCAAAGATCCATGGGAAGATAAACATGAAATCCATGTAAATCAAGCCCCTGACACTTTTTTTTATCACTTTGTTGTGTTAATGTGGTGAGACTAAATGTCTGTGAGATTAAATGCCTTATATCCAGTTTTTAAATGCCCATACATGTTGTTCACTTGGTTGTTTCCCTTTTTGTTGTTGTTGTTGTTGTTTGCTTACTTGTGCAGGTGTTTCTTTCAATCCATGTCAGTGTTCACATAAGAGTGCATAACAACCAAAGAGACACTGAAAAACTCACTTATCAACAACAACAAAAATTGGGTGTTTTACCGAACATTGGTCATTTTGCAGCTTTTCAATTTACACTTTGCACCACATCTTAAGACACCGCCCTTTCCTTGATTGCATAATCATAACAAATATTGTATCATTTTAAAGAAAATTAAATAATCTCTCCGATGATAACAAGTTGTATTGATTATTACTACGAAACGGGGAGATATAAATTCAGATCAAGACTCCAGATTCCAAACTTTTTTGGAGGAGCTTTATACAGCTGTGTCCCAGAAAAAAGGAAATCGAGATTGGATGAGATATTTCAATATCTTAAAACACAGTATGAAAAATAAGTGTACATGGTTAAAAAGCTATTTTTCCTCTTTTCATTTTGATACCAGTTTCACAGAGATTCCCAATTCACGCACATGGCTGAGCAAGAGCAATAAGAAGGCGACACAGGTTACAAATATTTGCAGCGAGCAAAAATTTGAAATTCAAAACTTTCAATGCTTGAATGTTATTCCGAGTATTTTCGACATTGAAGCGGCACCATTGAAAAGCTGATTTATCTTTTTATCTTGATAAGCACATTGTGAAAAAATTGAGCCGTTGCATCGTGAGAAAGGCAATGTTGAAATGATGCTTGCGTTCAGAATGTTCCAAAATGCGATTCTATTAACAGTTTTCTGGAATGCAGCCAGCAACAGCAATAAATTGTATCCTGCGAACAATGACTCGACGTATTGTGTGTCCCGAGCAAGGTATTATGTGAAATCAGCCGTTGCCGTGAGCCTCATTGTTCTGTCGCCTCTGCGTTAATCAACAATTTATTCATTTAAAAATATCACAGCTAAATACAGGGCATTTTGTTTTTTAAATTTTACTTGTTTCTCCGGCTACATAATTCATTTTTTACGCCTGAGGTGTCATATAAAAGAGAAAAGTTCTGAATTTTTACGCTATGGCTTTTATTGTTAAAAAACAATAACATTTTTATACCATGAAATGACTCAAAGAATGGAATAGCCGCGGCAAATGAAAATTTGTGTAGCACCAATATCCATTGTTTAGTTTCAATTATTGCCGGTGAACGCAGGGGATTAGATAAAAAGTAATGTATACAAATGAAAAGAAGGAAACAGAGCTTTACAATCATACCTAATTTACTGACGAAACTATTCATTATGATAGAATATTTTTGCGATGAAATCCGGTTTCCTTTTTTCTGGGACACACTGTATAAGCAATTGTGTGAGCTTGATTTTTCTTGACAACCAATTGCTGGTGCTTGAAGTGATTCTTTATAAGCACTTGCTACTCTTTATGCATATGGCCCATTGTAGCCTGCACACAAAGTGAAGCGATTATATATAGTTTATGTGGAGATGACGTTATGGTGAAAAAGTATTATATCACGATACGAAACTGCAAACAAATGGGTTTGGTCCGTTTCAGAGTGTAGGTATGTAGGGGATGGGTGGGCAATTAGTTTAACTCGAATGATATAGCAACTACACGTTTGTTAATTTAGAAAATTTCAGGCTTCATACGCTGAAATTGTGTTAGAGATAGGTCAAACATCCCATTTACCTAATGGAAATTACTGTAACCTTGTTTGAGTCTTTGTTTTTTAAATTCTTTTTTACATGTCACTCAAGGGAGAGGGTATTCCAAAGGGGATCATAGTAATCTTGGCTATGCCTAGGGTCGTTTCCTACTCTTATTAAGTAGCTCTTATATAAACCATATATTAACATTATGACGTGAATACAAACTGACAAATACAACGTACTTCAACAGAAATTGTATTGGAATTTTGAGACTGGCATGGATTTACGCAAATTTTGTAGGTACATAGGATGACACATATCATGAGTTCTTTGGACTTAAGCCTGAACCGTTCTAAGTAAATAGGTATTTTAAAAGCGTTTGACATTTTGTTTGTTCTGATACTATTACCCGAAAATTTGGACAAATAAAAAAGTATATAAATCAAGATTTAACTTACAATCACTGCAAGATACTCCAGCGTCATTTTGATGAGTACAGTTGTTAACACCCCAGCCGTTATTGGAACATTCCATGAGTGTTTCTTCATCTCCTATGCAGTTTACGTTCGCAAGAAAGATTGGTTGATCGCTTTTTCCCAGTCCGAAGGATGCATTTTTTGGTGCCGAAGTTGCCAATTTGAAGCCAAGTTGGCGACATACAACATGAGCATCACTCAAATCCCACGAGTCATCACAAATCGTCCCCCATTGGTAATTGTGATTAATCTCAACTCGGCCTTGGAAAGCGGGATAATCTCCAACAAGTCGAACTGCTCCGTCGTTGCTACCTGTAATATTTAAACAACGTGAATTAACTACATATCACAGTTCCAGATTAGAACAAAGGAAAGCTGTTCATTTGGAATCTTAATGTAGGAAACATTAGCTATCATCAAAGTAACACGCAAACTACGTAAATAACACAACAACGAAGTGTATCTGAAACCCTTGTCCGTTAAATGAACAAGAGCTTTAGATGTTCCACACAAATATTCTATTATATTCTACACAATATTGTTACGTGTGTGAGGATTTTTATGCCCCCGCAACGAAGTTACCGGAGGCATCATGTTTTCGGGTTGTCTGTCCGTGCGTCCGTCCATCCTTCCATCCGTCGGTCCGTTACCGGTTCTCGTTACCGCGATAACTTAAGAACCGCTGATCAGATTTTGATGTAACAAGGACCAATGTACTATGAGGCAACGATGAACTAATTAGATTTTGGAGCTGAAAGGTCAAAGGTCAAAGGTTACAGGGCCTTAAAAATGTCTGATTTGGGCTCGTTACTGTGATAACTTAAAAACGACTGGTCGGATTTTAATGTCACTTGGTTCAAGTATTAAGTATGAAGCACAGATTAAATGATTTTATTGCGGAGTTGAAAGGTCAAAGGTCATGAGGCCTCATACATATCTGATTTGGGCTCGGTACCCTTTTAACTAAAAAAATCGCTCGTCTGATTCTAATGTGACTTAGGTCAGGAATGCAGGTCAGAGGTCACAAGGGCTTATACAAACCTCATTTGGTCTCATAACCGAGGTAACTTACAAATTTCTGATCAAATGGGCTACATGCTTGCATAAGGCTTTTTAATTCAATTGGGTGGTAGTACCGACTGCGGAGGCATACCCATCGACTGCGCGCAGTCGAATTGCCCTTATTTTTTACTTTATTATATTGGACGTAGCCTGCGTCTCAGGATGCATTATTGTACGTCCTTTTCTATGGTTTTACACATAATAATACGTGTACAAGTTATTTTCCCCTTTAATCCGTACTGTGCACTTAAATATTTGTCTATTAGTCCAACATGCTCACTTAACCTAGTTGTTAAACTCTCCGTAAAAGATTATTCATGTACGTAAATGTGGTAGATCTTGAGTTACCATGATTTACTTCGGAGTCGCTAAAAATTCAAATCATTATAATTTGTTAACCTGTGTAGAATGAGCATGATGAGAGCTTTGTCGAAAAGACTGAACATGTTTATAGCACGCGATTTGTTGCTCACTGTAAAAGTGAGACACGTTTTTATAGCAGTGCGGAGTATAGTATGCTTTTAGTCTGATACTGTATCATACACGTATAAAGTTCCTTATCTCCATGCTGATAAGGAATCATTGGAATCGATGGTTTCGTCAATTAGAAGATTTAGATTAAATTATTCCTAATATCGGAGTTATTTCGCAAAAATTTGATACGATATCATAGGCACACCGAAGTTCAAGTCTTTTCACATACCTGTTTCATTAGAGCAAACAACTCCGGAGTTTTCGCCATGGTTACAATGAGTATCACCCCATCCTTGGATAACGCAATCCATAAGTGAAATTTCTGCTCCTGTACACTTTATATAGTCCAGCCAAATAGGTTTGTTTTCGTCTCCACCACCAAAGTATGACCCAGTCCGTGCTGCCTTCGCCGTAGTATATCCCAGCTGACGACAGGCCACTGTGGCCTCCTCAATATGCCAATAATGATCACATATTGTCCCCCATTGGTCGTCATAATAAACCTCCACCCGTCCTTCCATTTCGTTGGCCCCTGATACGAGACGAACATCTCCGACTGCTGCTGAAATTTGAAGAAAAAAAAAACCGGCCACACATAGACGCTGACCAACTTTTAAAAATGGTTTTTCAATTCCATTTCTTTTCTTTTCGTTTCCATTATCTTTTCTTGGATTTTCGTTATCTCCCCTACTGTCTGTTTCTTTTTTTCTCTCTATTTTTCGCCAGTGTGACGTGTTACGTTACAGGTTTTGGTGAATATTACATACACATTACTTAAATCTTTTAAAACGTGTTTATATATAACAGTATGTGGAACGTAAAGGAAACATATCTGAAACATAAACTAGTTTATTGCCTCTTAAAACCGATCACAAATCAGTATGCAGATAGGCAGAATATGCAACATTTCTGTTCATTAGTCTAATTGAAGAATTTGGGTTCATGTAGACACTTTTCTATGATATAGAAATTTGTTAGTACGTGATCATAAAGTCTTTTAAACTGTTTGAGTAACACAGCACATAGTAAATAGTAAATAATTAACTCACCATGTTGAAACCCGAGTGCTTCAGGCACATATAGATTCCAAAGCCCAATGATCAAAGCCAAAATGGTGGCTTTCATGCTTCAAAATTTACTTCAGTCTAACTAAAATGATGTATGTGTAGATCACGGTATTACAATAACCTATGAATCCCATCAAATAACGAAATGCAATGCAAATTGCAACAGACCGTGCGCGAAGTGGAAAATATAGCGTACATCATATGTTGACATTAATATAGCGTATCAGTCAATAGACCTTTGGCCTTGATTACAATGTCAATATGGCCAACTATCCTGAAGGAGAGCAATGGTACATTGAAATATATTTGGATAGAGAGGGACACAGGTCATATCAAGGACATGCTACCTAAATACAATTTTTTTTTGCGTATAAAACTTTAATTATTGTAAAGCCAGGGCGTCTCTCTTGCACACCTTAAAGTAATATTGCTTAAGTACACCGGTAGGCATATATAGGCGAAAATACAATCTAAGAATCATTAGCAAAATATACGTTAGGGGCTAGTAAGTTCTAGTATAATTATAACGATCTTCACACTAGGATTTGAATTCTTGTTTCATATAGAAACAATAATTCGTATCCATAGAACATACACCAACTGACAACTTATTTTTTTAAACACATTTTTCAAATTCTAGGTAATAACTGATTTTCAGATATCACAGACATGTCCTTCAAAAATAACCTTAGGGCATGAGTGGTGATTTTCCTGTGCTAAGGAAGGGATGAAAATGAGATTCTCTGAACGAAAAATATAATATTAATTTAAGGTAATATTAATTAAATACCGTATATGTACAATCATTAATGTTGAGAAATTAAAGTATACTTCTCGTGAATAATCCTCCGTCCTTCACCGAAACATATCCAGAGACCTTTATTACCCTAGTTTACCGTGCCCTTTAGAGAGAGTAAGGATCAAGAGCTGACGAAGTGTGGTGACGTAAGAGACTGAGATAAGGCATTAAATATGGAGATATTACATGGTAGTCACCCGAATCTCCTGTTTGATCGACACTTATTCATTCGGCAGTTAATAATCAATGATAAAGTATAGATGCATCAAAAAGGAAAATATGAATCATCGATTGCTTAATTTTGCCACATTAGAGTAAGGTGGTCATTAGAAGAGTATACCGTTGTTATATCATTGTGGTTTGTAGAATGTATGCATGTATGTATGGTACGTACTCCGTATTTCCCCTTTCAAACAAAATAATAACTAGACAAAAACGATAGTAAATGAAGAAAATGCTGAATGCTACAAAACTAAGCTGTAACAAGACGACACTGCTGTTTATCGTTAGGGTCCAGTAAGGCTATAATTGATATAACATGATAACGAAATATTAATTCTCACACCATAAACAAAAGCAAAACAGGACGAAACAAATTCTAAATAAATGACCATTACATAACAGTTGTCTTTTCTTTTAAATTAGGCTTGTAATAATTGGGCTGATGTTGTAATTTGCAATAAGTGTGAACGATGGTATATTCTAATACAGGTATCATTTATTTAATTTAGTGCCGAAATGACTTGACTTGAACTAAAATTGAACTGAAAAAAATAATTTAGCTTTAAGACGTGTTAGAACGTAGTATCCTAATTCTAATATTTGTTTGTATGTATATTGTTATACCGTCGGATAAAAAAACCCGAATATGGTACTTTTAACATCTATATTATTATTATTATTATTATTATTATTAGTTATTATTATTATTATTATTATTATTTATTATTATTATTATTATTATTATTATTATCTATTTTATTATTATTATTATTATTCATTATTATTTATTATTATTTAATATTATTATTATCGATTATTTTCATTATTATATTAGTATCATCATTATTATTAGTACGTAGTAGAGAGTACAAAGGTATAAAAGACACACAGGACACACACACACCACATACGTCCGTTTCTGTGAAATCGAGGACTCATTTAACGAATAGGATGATAACACATAACCGAGGACTTAATTGTGCTTAGTTAGGCGAATATCATGTCCATCGAGGACCCATACGTACATTACCGCTTGACGGAGGTCTGTACGAATTAACGGGGACTGAAGACCCTACCCTAATGGAAGTACCAGTTGATTTTGCTGTTATTTCCCAGCGTTTCGAACGAGCGACGTCCTCGGTTCCATGTGTGTCCTTCAATTCAGTTGAATAGTTCGCAGGTGTGTCCTCGATTCCAACATCGGTAAGTGCACAGACCAGACACACCCACAACACAGCACACACATCACACACACACAACACACACACACACACACACACACACACACACACACACACACACAACCACACACAAACACACACACACCACACACACACACACACACACACACAGACACACACATAACACACAGACACACACAGACCACGCACACACACACAGACCACACACACCACGACACACACACACACACACACACACACACACACAACACACACACACACACACACACAACACACACACACACACACACACACACACACACAACACACCATAACATGTAAAAGGTCCAAACAGGGGACATGGACGTATTTCTGTATTTAACAATGAATGTGGGGACATCAAAATGTCCTCGGGCTGCTGTGTGTATCCACAAAATATCCCCGCTTTACAAGCAAACATTCATACACAAGTGTATGACAAGGAATTAACACACATAAATGTGTAACCCTATGATTTTTTTCGTATGCAACTGTATAACCCTATTTGATTTTTTTTATATGAAATGCGGGAATTCCTGAAAGGTATGCTCATGTCAAGAGAGGGCGACATTTGTATTAAAAAAGAAAAACAGTTTGCTATGATGATTTTCATTGTAGGGATATCCCCACATTGACCATATCCCCACAACTGTGGTGAAAAACGAATTTCCCCACATAGGATTTTTATACGCACAGACAGACAGACAGACATACAGACAGACACAGACACACACACACACACACACACAACACACAACACCACACACACACACACGCACACACAACACACAACACGACGTGCTACGCAAATCAGGGTCTGAACAATCTGTGCTGCAGACTAGTACTTCCATAGGCCCTGTGTTTATAGCTGCTCCGTACAAAGGCACGGTAGTATTTTAGTGCCAAAATATAGTATGTGCCTGCAGACTAGTATCTAATCAGTTTTAGGGATACATAGGTTAAAAAAGTGACGTAATAATCCAAATCATTTGGTGGGTTATAAACGAATGAGCCAAATCATTTGGTAGTCGAAACGAACACACACACACACACACACACACACACACACACACACACACACACACACACACACACACACACACACACACACACACACACACACACACACACACACAC
>JZLH01S0001701.1:50004-63462 GCA_001188425.1 Eucidaris tribuloides
CACACACACACACACACACACACACACACCACACACACACACACACACACACACACACACACACACCACACCACACACACACACACACACACACACACACACACACACACACACACACACACACACACACACACACACACACACACACACACACACACACACACACACACACACACACACACACACACACACACACACACACACACACACACACACACACACACACACAGACACACACAAAAATAAACATTTTAATTTGGGGCTTTATTCTTCTGACCTTAATGACTGGTATATGCCCTCTGGAGTATGTGAAGTAACTTAAACCAAATGTTTAACTAAAATACGAACACTAAATGAAAGTCCTGGTTAATGTAAATTAAAATTCTATGATTTTGCCCATTTCTGGAATAATACAATACTGCTATGTTTATTGTGACCTAACTGTCATAATAATTAAGACATAATAATAATGCATAATGCAAGTCGAATATTTTATGTCTAACAAAAACCGAGCAAAGCTATTCTAACCGATTGAACGTTTATAATATCTAAAGTTGATTCTGTAACAAGCTCATTGTCTTAACGGTTTTCAATCGTGACAGATAAATTACCCTTTATAACGTGAAGGCACATATAAATCCAGGATTGTGATAAGAGACCACTTGATTGAGATTAAAATATATACAATACATTTTTGAATATTTTTTAACTTAATGTAAGTTTCTGGATTTTCTGAAAATATTGCATTAATTTGTCCCTAATTATAATCTTTTCGAATTGATTTATAAATCCTTGCAATTTTTGCACCAACTGTCTTAAGTGAACATTGTTATGAGATAATGTACTTTGTTTGACCATAAAGGTGCCGACAAATATGCATGGTAATCTAAAGGCACGCTACACGATTTTCAGTCACACGACTGCCGACTTTGGATCCGAAATAAAAAAAAAGCGCTTACATTTCGTACACACTGATTTATTTCAGATCCAATGTCGGCAGTCGTGCGACCGAAAATCGTGTAGTCTGCGGTGGCCTTATCTCGATTTCTTTCTGAGAAAATATTCAATAACTAATGCCTAGGTCACATTTGGTCTACGATGACCTTACGGGACCCGTAAACTCACCGCATCTTCCATTTCGTACGATCTCCCTACGGTGACAAGCTTTGACTGTACGATTTCGCACGATTTCATGGGCTCCCCACGGGAATCGTAATATCTGAGATTTTTGCTTGGTGTGAAAATTGACAATTTTTTAAAAATCGTAAGCCCGTAGCCCGTAGACTTATCGTAGATGGTATTGTACGTTCGGGGCAGGGACATCGTACTAGGCTGTGCGCTGATTGTACAATCATCATATGATATCGGATGAAGCCTCGGGTCGCATTTAACTGCGTACACCGTACGATGACTAATATCTACGATTTATCGAACGATTGGGGGGGGGGGGGGGGCATCGCAGATGGCGAAGGGCTACGACGTATCTACGAGCATCGTGCGATTTCTTCTACGGGCCTTTTTAGTTCGGGCCGGTGCAGAGGCTGTACGAAGATGTTACAGCAATCGTATGCAGAGATCGCGCGATAGCCCTATAGTCTTTGGCCTCTTCACAGATCATTCGATATCATACAGAGATTGTACGATATCGTACAGAAATCGTACGATATCGTGCAGGGGCTACGCTAAGATTGTGTATAGCCCTTGTGTCATTTTGAGTGAGCTTGTCACCGTACGGAAATCGCACGATATGGAAGATATGATGAGTTTACAGGCCCCGTAAGGTCATCGTAGGCCAAATGTGACCCAGGCTATTTTGGGGAGGGATAAAAAAATCATACGGAGGTTGCAACCTCATGGGGTCATCGTACGATCTCTGTACGATATCGCAAGATATCTGTGAAGAGGCCGAGGAAACGGCAGGGCAACTGCACTGATATCGCACGATCTCTGTACGATAGCTGTACGATATCCGCTCTTCGCGCGGTGGAAACGGTTATTACAGTCAGGTCCTTTACAAGAAATCATTGACATTCATTCTTATTCTGACAGGGGCGTCGATGCTAGGGGGGGGGGGCTGTCTGGGGGCAGTCGCCACTCAAATTTAAAATATAGGGGAGGGGCAATTATATCGATTAGCTCCCAAATAATTTGGACAACTTTGACAATTCATAAAACGCAATGCGAGTATACGTTTAAAAAGCAGTAAGCTACATTATGAAACCTTTAAACTTAACATAAAAACACTACTAAGCATACACATTTTTTTCTGCGCGTTCTGCGCGCAAAATTGAATATTGGAGCACGGAACGTGCCGAAAATATTCGATTTTGTTTTTACTTTTGCCTCCCCGATCCAAAAATGGATCTACGCTCCTGTAAAATGACTTTATAGTAAGTACAAAGCACTCCTTTTATACCATAGAGGGACAAAAGAGTATTTCATATGAATGAAACAGTAAGGTAATATAATACAACTAAGGTGAACGCGTACACATAATTTACAATTTGAACAAATTGAATAACGTAGACGTCTCTTTGGTTTCAAAACCCTGCACATATTTTAATGTTCCGTCCAGGAAAATCCCAGGCATCGTTCGCCTATAAAACCATATCTGAGCAGCCTTCAGCTCATTCTCTCTCTGAAATGATATCGACAAAGATTGTTCCCTTAAGCCCTGTAACATTTTTGTGTTCAAAAGTAAGTTCAATATATTTCGAAGCTCCATAGTTTTACATAACGAGAGGGTTCGACTCTCCAGGATTTCTTGGGAAACGTTCTTTATCCGTGTTATGCTAACAAGTACATTTATTTTATCAATTTGTCTCATTTGAATAAAGACCAAAAATACGGTACACAAGTGACTTATCATTGTCATGGCTATCACCATCAGCTTCAGATTAGCCCCGTATCCGAAAGCTCATATGAACTGATTAAAGAGTAACTAAATCAACAAAGAGAGTCACCACATTTTCCGGACATGCATAGCAATTAGTGATCACTCTACCAGACTAATTTCCGCCGGTCAAGTATACGAATTATGTTTCAAACATCAGAAAGAATGCTCATGAATATATTTAGCAACATCCTGCTCATACCACTCACAACAACTAGTTGCTCTCAAGGCATTGTTTAACAATGTTCTCAGTTTAGAAAATCTCAGCTACTTGATCCTTCATGCTATTAGTGTCTCTTGATAAAGTCAAAAATGAAATCCTGAACAAGTGTGAGTGACTGTTTTTTTTTATTAAATAATATTACATAGACTGCTGCGTTAAGATAAATGGTCCACCAGTTGTTAATTCATGTGTGACATTCCTCGATATATACCTTATTAGTGGCAACATAACTTTCCAAAATTGTGTATTCTAGTATGATTCAGGCACAATTCTACAGCTCAGACGTCAGAGTTTATGTTTTTAAATTGGACCTCCACAATATTAAACATTGTCTATAATGCTGCATAATAAAACAAACACAGCGTTTTTTGATAAATAGTATCTAGTATGTAACTGATTATTACTTTAAGGGATGTCTTATCATCCATTTAGCCATAGCACCTCAGTATGTCTTTGAACTGAAGTCTGGGTCCTTAGTCAATGCCAGTTCGTAATTTGGCGGAGCATTGTCGATGGAAGATTTATCGCGGTGTACTAGCTGCACGTCGGATGTCACTGATGAAGACATGTTGCTAGAATGATCGAGCGGATGTACCGAGGGTTGCTGGGAATTCTTTGGAGCCGGGTTTACTGCCTTGCAGACAACGACAATAACGATCGCAGTGATCACAACGGCTAGGATACAACTGATCGTGATGACAGCGATCAGCCAAGGCTCCATACCTTGGTCGGTAGGATCCGATTCGGTTGGTATTGGTTCTGGAAAAAGATCGACAAAATAATTGTTGTTAAACGACGGGCCTGAATAGAATACCTTAATCTGATGGGGTGTCGCTTTGTCTGTCCGTCACTATCTGGTTGTCTGTTTGTGCTGTTACGACCCACTTCACAATTAGAATGAATCGCAAAAATGGGAAAAATATGTTCAATTCAAAGTTCATTATGGGGGGATTTTCTCTTACACTGCAAAAACAGTGGTGTTAAACTTACGCCAGTCGATGTTGTGAGAATACCGCACCAAGCATTTTACAGCAGTGTTAAATTCATAATGTTAATTCAACTCCCATTGGTGTTACATCAACACCCATTGGTTTTATTATAGCACATTCTGTATGTTAAATCAGCAATATTTGTTGCTATATTCAAGCCTCATGGTGTATTTTTCTAATACCCGAGGGGGATACTACGTCGGCACTGTGCATCGCTCACAGGGCTGAACGTTACGGAAAGATCAGACAAACCCGTTAGAATTATATCCATGATGTAAATACGAGGAGGCGGGTAGAACTATGGGCATTCCCAGCGCGACATTGGTGAAAGTCAACAAGTTAATGGAATATGACAAATAATTTTCCTGGCAAATCCATTTTTTTTGTCTACCTTTCTGGACTAAGACCGTAGATCTTGAATCTCATAATGCTTTGCGCACTGCCAAAGCGGAGCTGGAGTATTGTTTAGTGCGTCGAGGCAGTTTTCGCTTAGATAAGATTAAACGAAAAGTTAATGATCAAATTTGCATACCTTATCTTCCCCAAAACAAACAATAATAAGAAATGCCGATTATACACCCCTTTTGAAACACTAATTTGTATTTTTTTCAGTATCTCGAAAGAAAAAATAACCTTGGATATTCATCGCGCGAAACATTTTGTGGTATTTTGTTTAGGCTGTCAACATCACACGTGTAATGTATCTCCATATCGTTTTTGAATTATGACGTGAAAATTTGTGCAACAAATTATTCTCCTTTGAAACTGTAACCTTAAAATTGATGACAACCTTTTGAGCTCGTACTGAAACTTAAACTTTGTTAAATTGCAACATTTAATATGAAAGATGTTGTAAAGCTTCGTTTAGGCAGATCCAACAGACCCCATGCGTACTGACGGACGGGCAGTGTGTCAAATCGAGCGTTTTCATAGGCTTATTTTAGTACTCAATAGAGTCAATGACGGGGGTACTTACCATGTCGCAACGTTTAGCCCTGCGTGGTGACACACGAGGTATCCACCTTTGAATTAAAGTGAAATGAACCATCTGCTATTATTTCATCAGAAGCTAATAATTGTCCTTACGATGCATGTCTCAGGGTCGATATCGACCCTGAGAAGGGGGAGGGGGGGGGGGGTAGGCAGAGGGTCGAAAACGACCGAAACCAATTTTCCCGCCAATTTTTTTCCCAGTCAAATTACAAGCCAAACATCATTCATACAGCGGGTAGCAACGGGCCGACGACGACCAAAACCATTTTGGCCTACCAGAAAAGTTTTTTATCCAAATGAACAACAATAGGTCGGGGGGGGGGGAGTTGGGCAAATTTGCGAAACTTGGTAAAATCCGAGTTATTTTCATTACTTAGAAAAAATGGGGGCCACCCCTGCCCTCCCAAGTAGCGCCGCCCCTGAGTAAATGAAGTGCTTGTGCACACACATTGATGTTATAATGTATCTACCAACAAATACACAGGTTCAACATACCGATACATTCAATTCCCAGCATAGAAGACCATACACATGGAGCAAGAAATTTATCTCTTCTAAAATCACCCCTTTCTTAATATAACAATTCTAGGTTTCAGATGTTTTATTGCATCAATTTCAATTTATTATCAAATATTAGTATTTAATTACCAATAATTCCTGAACACACATGCTTTCGTAACAACAATTACAAAAACTAGCTGGGAACACTCAACGCAAGGTGTGTTGCATAAACTTTTACCAGGCAAATTGCGGCGTAAATATACCATTGAATTGACCATTAACATTACCTGTAGGTATGTTGCCACAAACAACTCCTGCATCATCAGAGTGATCGCAATCGTCACACGATCCTGGAGTTGGGCACTCTAGAAGCGTTTCTTCATTTCCGGTGCATTCAAGACACGATAGTAGTATCGGTTGATCGTCGTCCCCTCTTCCAAAGTAAGCATATCTTGGAGCTCGCATCGCGTAATCAAAGCCAAGCTGACGACAAACAACATTGGCATCTTCTAAATCCCACGAGTTGTCACAGACAGTACCCCACTGGTTATCAAAAAAGACCTCGACGCGACCTTCATACACAGTGGATGTGCCGGCAAGACGAACGTCACCGTCTTTGTCTGTTTTAAAACATTAAAACAACGAAAACGAGCAATCATACAGAATACAAACTCTTTGAGTTGTTGAACGATTTTGTCTGAAATCCATTACGTATTTGAATTGAGCATATTTTGAACAGCAATGTGGTTATTTTTCTTATTACTTCTCACCAGAACCTGAACCATGATGGAGTTAAGGGCGTATGCCCCTTTTTCTAACAAGCAAATTCAATATGAAACCTTATTTTAATATTCAGAATCAAAACATGTGGTTACATTGAATAGTATGAAAGTGAAGGTAAATTGGTCATAATTCCTTCAGGAAATATCTGAAATGAAGTATCCACGCTTTACTCGTGCCACTGAAGATATTGTTTTGCACCCTTTTCTAAATCCTGGACTCGGCCTTGCCCACAAAATACACGGAAAGGTCATTGCAGTATTTTTGGTGTTCACCTATTCCACGAATGATTACACCCCCAGAAGAAAAAGATTCGTCACGGAACGATTTTTTTTGAAAATATCATTTTGTCAGAATAGCGGCACTATTTCGGATACTTTTGAGTACCTTTAGAACGTTGAAAGGTTCGTTAATGCACCCTACGTCAAAATACTGATAGGTATTACTTTTACTCTAAATTCCATCCTTTTGAGAACGTATTTTCCTTTAAGTGTCGAAATCGGATTCATTTTGTTGTAAAGAAATTATAATTTGAGTTGTCTTACAAGTCATAATATTTATGTCGCAAAGTGACAGACTAACTTTATTCACATTCCACACATAACAATAGTAATATCATTTTCGTTAAATGGCGGAATATGTAAATACTTTTCCTTCCGGCTATAAAATGCTGCGATTTGCCTGAATTAACTGTTGAATTCTGTAATGCTGGGTAAGAAAACAGCTCAGTCGTAGACAAAAACAACTGTGAGATTGTCTGCGAAAAATTTGGGCATACGCATGTATTTGGTGTATCATAAATCATCATAACGATATGATGAAAAAATACACATTTTTCTACAATGATTTACGCCTAAATGTTAAAACATTAGCCCAAAAATTCAATGTATTAATTTGAAAAGTTTTACCTTTGATATTGAGACCGAATATGGATTCATGCGAATCAGTATCAATTTATCGTCCTACGAAGTGCTAGAAATGCTTTGACCCTATTGCACCTTTATCCCAAAGGGCGTCAATGACGTAAGCTTACTGTATCATTAAGGCAATGTGAAACAAAGTAAAGTTTCTCCGTACGTCTTACGATATGGTACATTGTACCAGTTACATACATACTTTTGCTAGTGCACACAACGCCAGCATCTTGATTGTGAGAACAGTCATCAACTTCCCAGCCGCTGTGAGGGCAAATCGCGAGTTGCTTCTCATCTCCTGTGCACTCAACATCATCTAGAAAGATGGGCTGACTCTGGTCTCCTTCACCGAAGTATGCTCCTCCTGCTGCCACTGTGGCCGACGCGTAACCAAGCTGATGACATACAACATCGGCATCTTTGATTACCACGAATTGTCACAAACTGTTCCCCATTCGTCTATCTTATTGATTTCAACTCGTCCTTCCGACTCCTTGGAACCTCCCACAAGGCGAACATCTGTTGGATGAGTGCAATTTGGTAAGGAATGAGCTTTTTCACACGATTGAACGTAGGTTAGAAATTTAATGTGAGCATAGGCATATTGGACCTCTTCTTTTTTCTATTTTTTTTTTTGGGGGGGGGGAGGGGCGCACAACATTTCTTGTCCGAATATCTGATTAATGCCCGAATATTATTTTTTTTAAATTAATTGTTTAATAATTATTTTTTTAGATTTGTACTGCACGGGGGGTGAAAGGAGATCCCCTGCAGGTTGTACGATGAATGTGTTGATAAAGTGGCTTGCGAGTGCATCCCTGTTTTGCCATTAAAACATGACTGCAGATAATTAATATTGAATAATCCTAGACGTAAACGTAATTGTGAGAGGGTCTAGGAGGGGGTTTCCTCCTCCCGCGGTGAGAAAAATTTGCATTTTTACCTGAAAGTACAGTATTTGACCTTATAGTTACAGATGAATTGTATTTCATTGACTCATAATTCACAACGATCCAAACGAAAATGCTGGGAGGGCATGAAAGGGATACCCCTATTATAGCAGAACATGATGGTAAAAATGGTTGCGAAGAGGCCACTCTCATAAGAAACTGCAGTATTGCTTTTGAAAAATGTGCTTTAAAGATCATACAATGTAGCAGTAAATTATCAGAGTTGATATTACTTACGAAATTGTAAAATGAGCGGATAGACATGGGGGAAGGGGTCCCCCCCTCCCAGGATGAGAAAATTTTGCATTTCACTCTCAAACAACAACAACAACAACAACAACAACAACAACAACAACAACAACAACAACAACAACAACAACAACAAAAACAACAACAAAACGATAACAGTTAGCTATAAAAAAGTTTTTCTTTTCATTTGAAAATCAAAGTCTAGTATTAGTATTATAGTTTAGTATAGTTTAATTTTTTTCATGATTTCTGTGCCGTTTTTGCCCGAATTTTTCCATCGCTTTTGCTCGAATTTTCAGTTTTGATTTTTTTGAAGGGGGTACAGTGCACCCCGTGCCCCCCCGTCTCATACGCTTATGAATGTGAGGGCTTCTACATTTTTGTTCGAAAGGTTATCTCTCTCGCCGGAATATCTTACAACATATTGAACACGTATCATTCACCCTGCAAACATATGAACTATAAGTACATTTTCTATCAACATTGTACGTACTATGTATGTGTCAGTACAATTTAAAAAAAATATAAGACGCTAGAATAGAATTTAGATATTGAGTGACTTCAACTTAGTTTCCCGTACGTTATTGAGGTGAACATTATGTTTTCACAAGTTGTTGATGCATGCAGTATTTTTGTCCCGATAGGCCTATTCTCGCGGATAAACAACACGCTGATGGACTGTCTATCCCAATGATCATCATTACACAAAAAACACGCTTAATTACATACACAAACAGACAGACAGACACACAGACAGACAGACACAGACAGACAGACACACACACACACACACACACGCACACACACACACACACACACCATCACACACACACACGCACACACACACACACACACACACACACACACACACACACACACACACACACACACACACACACACACACACACACACACACACACACACACACACACACACACACACACACACACACACACACACACTACACACTACACACTACCCTGAATGCACGCACGCAAACACGCGAAACAATACTACAGACACAGCGCCGCTGGCATGAAATCCTGATATTAAAACTATATAAAAGTTTGGAAACCTGATTTTGAGCGATCATTTTTCCTTTTTTAGTAGAAAATCAATCCACTTTTGGTACCGTTACAAAAAATATTAATTTTTCTTTAAAATGGTACCCTACTTGTTATGACCATTCTGCAGGGGAAAGGGTAGTATTTAAAAATATGGGATAAAGTGTAAATTAAAAAGCAGCAAACTGACCGGTGGTCATGAAGAGTCAATAAAGAACACGTTCTGTGGTATAGAGTTATGTCTTTTGTTCAAAGTCAACCACGTGCAAATCGTGTCATCTCTCAATGAACAACAGTCCCGTATAACATCGAGCCATATGGGGGTAAAGTCATAAACAAATGAAGTGACAGGGGCTCCTATTGAAATTGACATTCATGGCTGATCAGAGAACAAAAGATATAACTCAAAGCAAAACAACACGTTCCTTATTGACTGTTTGTGACCATTGGTCATTTTGCAGCTTTTCAATTTACACTTTATTCCATATGTTCAAATACTACCCTTTCCCAAATAAGATAATCATACTGCGAATGGGGAGAAATAATCGATCAAAATCAGAACTTCCAAGCTTTTTTGAGGAGTATATTAAAAAAAACAATCATGTTGGAAATCGTTTATACAAACCTCCATTTGCGCAAACAACACCAATGTCATTGTTGTGATTACAACCAGTAATACCCCATGATGGATCACTAGTTGAGCAGTTCCTGACTTCACTTTCGTCTCCAGTACAACTTATGTCGTCCCTCCAGATAGGCTGGTTTGCATTTCCTCCACCAAATAATGAAGAGCCGTAATCCAACGAAGCGCCAAATCCCACTTCGCGACACACAACGGTTGCCTCTTTCCAATCCCAAAAGCCCCAAAGGTCACAAATTGTTCCCCATTGGTTATCGTAGAACATCTCCACCCGTCCTCCGAAGTCATCGGACCCAGATACTAGCCGGACGGCGCCGTCATGCACTGGAACAATCATCAAAGAAAATAAAACGTAACTATTAAGGTACATTACTCATTAACGTTCGTTGTCTTTTGCTTTCAGCAGATTGACTATTGTCTAAAAGCCTTACTTCTTCTGATTTGTCATTTGTATAGGCTCATTTCAACTGGCGATAAATACATTAGGAGCAGTTACAATTCCTTAAGAACGATTCAGGCAAAGGGGAATAACTGTATTGAATTTGTTTAGTTACAAAAAAGAAAGGAAGATGGGTATGCAACGGTACAAAGGTAAACGTGATTTCTAAATTGACACGCCTTAAATCTTGAAAAGGGTTCTTATGTCTAGAATCATTTAACGGAATTGCAGAAATACCCCCATTGCGTATCAGGACAACTACCCCCTGGGAAATGGCAAACCCGGAGAAATACCCCCAGACAACTACCCCCAATAGAATTACCCCCCGGAAATTTCCCCCCGGACAATTACCACCAAGGACAAGTAAACTCCCCGACAATTAACCCTTGACAATTAACCCTTGACAATTATCCCTGGACAATTACCCCTGGACAATTACTCCCGGATAATTACCCCAGGTGAGGTGTAAGTGACGTATATTGGGTATTAGAAATAGTTGTATAAAATACTAATAAATAGAGGATTAATCCATTAATCTTTTAACTTTTATACAACATTTTGTATCATAAAAATAGAATCGAAACCTTGTCGTATTAAATATTTCACATGTGGAATGCAACAAAATTAAATATACACGCTTTACGCAATTGCACAATTATGTTTCCCTTTTAGCCTATACTGTATAATGTTGTTTTATATATACTTGTATTGGCATGTCTTGAAAGATATGCTATAATTTTGTCATCCTTTCATTTTTACCCAAATTATTTATATATTAAAAGTGAAATTAGCTTTAATGATCAAGTGTTGCCTTAAATTGAATACACAGAGTGATTTCGTATCCAGCTTGTGTATTAAACAAAATCGATGCTAGAACACACATGTCCTTCTACCATATCTGTATGTTAGATATTGGATATTGCAAAAGCAAAACAGCGTCTGATTTTAACATCAATGATGGCCAGTATCATTTTGAATATATTAAGCCTCACTGTAATATCTCCTCCGGGATAAGGCGTGTAAAATCATTCGTTTTGGTAAGTTTCGTATGAACCGCACCGTACTAAAAATGACCAAAACTGTTTTTTTTTGGCACGCCGTACGAGCCTTGGAGTGATATGTAATTAACGCTGTTTGCATGCCATTTCTAAATTTGTAAATTTCATGCAGCTTACAGCGTACTTCCAGTGCGTTCAGACGCACCCCCCTACCCGCCAAAAAAAAGGAAAAAGGAAAAGAAAAGAAAAAGAAAAAGAAAAAGAATTGAACCAAAACGGTATAACTATAACAAGACGGTATCAACTTATACCAAGGAGGTATGAGAAACTGAGTCCCATCAAGCAACAACGATTTCAAACAGCTGTTTGATTTCTAAAATAAACACAACAAAAAAAGTTACTACCCCCTTTTTCAAAATACTATAACTTTATAAAAGAACGACTGTGAGCAAAATAATTTGGCAAGGGTATTTCTGCACTAGTTGACTAAATTATGTGTGAAAATGTGGTTTATTCGTCAAGTCATGCATGGGTGAGCCCATATTAAAGGCAAAAATGTCACTTTTCAAAAGTCACAAGGGTCATTTTGGGGGATTTTTGAAGCAGGATTTTGATATATTCTGTTTCTGGTAAATGATTAATCGCTATTTATGTTAATCATCTATTGTTTGATCCCCTTATACCTCCTTCGGCACTTTTGGCATATTTTACGCTTCGGTAAGCTTAATTTAAAAATTTCCACCATTTCTCAATTTTGAAATTGTAAAATCCATTAAGTTAATTGCAAAAATTGAAATCCAATAATTTTCTGCAAAATGTATCTTTACATGTTGTACGAACATAAGAGGTTGTAACTATGTCATGGTTGAGTGAGCACACTTTGTAAATAAAGCAAAAAATGTCATTATTTACAATTATTTTGGCATGAGAGAGGACTCCTGTGACTTTTGAAAAGTGGCATTTTCACCTTTAGTGCATGCTCACTCATGCATGACGTGACGGATCAATCACATTTTCACACAGAAGTTAGTCAATGAGTGTAAGAATAATCTTGTCAAGTTATTTTGCACAAACTTGTTTTGTTTAAAGACACTATATAACAGTGTGGAAGCCTTATTTAAAATTTTCAAACCTTGCTTTCTGACACATCTGGTAGTGTTTGGATGGACAAATAAACACCTTAGAACACAAAAGTTTGGACAGTTATGCTGTCGCTAGTACAATATGTGCAAATTCAAATTGGCACATTAATTTCCTATCCAGTGATAGGAAATTCTGCAACACAGCAGTCTATGGGGGAAAGCTGGAATGGTCTCTCAATGATTTTTACTTTTTTAAAGCACTTACTGATCGTTTTAAACTGCAATTTTTTCAGGGCTTCATTTTTAGAGCATGTCAAAGACACTGGTAGCATGGGGAATCATGCAGCTCAGATTTTTTTAACTGGAAACACTGTTAAACAGTGGCTTTAAAAGTTATGGTATGTTAAAAAAGGGGATAGTTACTTTTTTTGTTGTGTTTATTTTGATTATAAAATAATTCTTCAGGTGCTTAAGTCTCTTTGCTGTTGGATGTTACAAGCTTTGTACGATGAGCTGAAGATGAGTTTGGACATTTGATAACATTTTGCGAATATTTCACTTGTTTTCCTGTTAAGTAGTGCGATGTTTTGCCCCATAAGTAAACATAACAATTGAAAACAAATGACATAAGAAATTTTGTTTCCAAACCTCAATCTAAGTCGTATTTTGTACAAGAATTGTTCAAAATCATATCCACTTTCCATGCCAAGTTCGACACTTTCCATCAACTCCCGCGAATAGA
>JZLH01S0001701.1:70707-89962 GCA_001188425.1 Eucidaris tribuloides
TCATCAGCTTTAATTTTCCGCCTTGCGTGCGTCAACGGGTCATAGAGTTATGCTCTCTTTTTCACAGCAAGTTTCAATGAAATGTTATCCCCGGGCTCTGCTAACTTTTTACGAGTGAATTTTATGTTACATTATCAGTGTCTAGCTGCAATCTCTGTTGAGCACATCCTTCCTACAGTCATTTCATTGAATAAAAATGAGACATGAAAGTCATTAATTGCTACATTTTCATCCAGCAGGGTAATTACCTGACTGTAATTTCAGGTATGCATAACCCCACATTCTTCTGAATGATTGACATTTTTCATTGTCCTGTAACCGGTAAATTTCCAGTTGCAATGTCAGGAGAGCACAGGCCCACATTCTTCTTAAAGAATGGTATTGATTTGCTACATTGTTATGTAACAGCCTATTGTTCTGGCAGCAAGGTCAGGTAAGTACACATCACTTAGTTTTAAGTATTCAAGTGGGACAATTGCAGTCTTAAATGTAACAGGAAAGAGCAAATGGTATCTGATCATGGTGCAACTTACAGTTGAGCAAAGGATATTTGTGGTGACAACATTTCACCGTACCGGTAGCATAAAGGATACAAGGGAAGCATTCCGTTTGTGGTTCCTAGATAGAGATCCTCCATCTAGAAAGACTATCTGGGCGAATGTACGCAATTTTCAACAATACGGAACAAGCCTTAACAAAATCAAGGGTAATTCTGGCAGACGGAGGAGTGTGAGATGCCCAGAAAACATTGAGGCTGTCAGGAGACAACTGGAGGCCCATCCAAGGACCACAACTGCACGCCGTAATGGTTTAGGGGTAAGGCCAAAAACCTTCCATTGTATTGCATGATTGGATCTTAACATGTATCCTTACAAAGTGCATGAGCGTCATCAACTGATGGAGAGGGATTTCCAGAGGAGGATCAACTTTTCGAAGTGGCTCCTGGGCAGGATTGAGGGCAATGCCAATTTCCTCCGAAACTTTGTTGTTGGCGACGAAGCCCCATTTAGCATGGACGGGGGAGGGGGGGGGGGAGGACACCCGCAATGTCGTGGAGTACACGGCTGCAGGACATCCACCAACAAAACTTGGAAAAAGTAGGTTTTCTACCTTTCACGTTCGAAGGACCGTAACTATATGACCCGTGACAATGTTGACGCAAGCAAGTTGTCAAATTAAAGCTGATGAGTTACTACCTATTTTACTGAAGAAATCACAAGAATAAACCATGTATTCTTGATATAGCTTACCTTTGAACTTCGGTTGTATATAAACTTGTAAGAAATTAAGACTTTAGGGAATGAGACGTATCAACTATGTTCCAGGGTTTTTACTATCTAGCTATCGGCCGTTGGCCTTTATCAGGATACTTTAATATAACAACAAAATATAAACATGCATATGAGTATAAATGTAAAGTAGACAATTCATGCAATTAGTAATAATCAATAGAGCAATGAAGTGGATAATGGTAATATATGGTATATATATATATATATATATGTGTGTGTGTGGGGGGTGTGTATGTGTGTGTGTGTGTGTGTATGGAATATACCTATTAACGTCCATGTTATTACCCTTACTTTGAGTTACTTATAATAAAATTGAGAATGTCGTTTCTGTAATTGTTTTGATATACATACCACTTCCAATTTTACAAATAACCCCCACGTCGGTAGAGTGATCGCAGGAGCTACCCCACTCCCAGTAAAGACAATCTGGGAGGGATGCTTCATCACCCCTACATAATCCTCCGCCACTCCAGACCGGTTGATCAGGATACCCCTGACCGAAGTAGGCATCTGTCACTCCTGAGAGTGCTGACTCGAACCCAAGCTGACGGCATACAACATCGGCTTCGGGCGTAAACCAGCTAAACTCGTCTTCACAAATCGTTCCCCATGTATTGTTGTGGTTGATTTCCACTCGACCTTGGAAGTGGTAGTTTAATCTGCCTACCAGACGAACATCACCTTCCTTGCTAAACTCAAAGTCTTCTGTTAAATGGGAAGAATATAGAGCAAAGAGTGAGGCCACGTCACGGCTCCGCGTCGAAATTTATAATCCGTTTCCCAATTATCAACTAATGCAAGTTGCGCAAAACATTTCCCTAAATTACGTTTAATCGGGAACTATTTGATTAAAGTGAGTTATCTGATTTTATGATGTCACTTTTTATTGAATTTTAGAATACTGAAAGTAACTTCGAAGGTTTTTTTATACTTTAACAGTGATGATGGATTAGTGCATAGTGGCATGTACAGTATGCAATGGTGGGATGACTCTGTACCAAATTCAACATTCTACTGGAAAATGTTACAGTTAATATCTGGAATCCAGGTTACTGTTACACACAACACACAACTAGAGTAAGTGACCCTTATTTAAATGTTGAATCGTTTATGTGTTATAAAACTTTACGACGTATCAATCCAAAATTGTGAACACTAATTTTTTAGGAATCTGTCTGAGTTGGATCAGATATGAACAGAAACAATTTCGGTGTGTAATTAAGAACGCTATCTTTACTCCCAAATCTACTGGTTTAACATGTTGGAGACTAAGTACGAGATATCTCGTGTTGGGGTCTATGGAAATTGTGTATTATAGCGAAATCAAACAATCTCTAACGGATAAAAGTGGCTCATGACGGTGGATCAGGTCTAATAAGTAGCATTCCTGCAGAGACATTCTGTAACCTTCTCGATAATTTTTTTTCTTTTGTGCATAAGGAATTATCAGTGGCACACACCCTCGTTGCAAACAACTCCTGCGTCCAGGGAGTGCGAGCAGCCTTCATCTCCCACCTCCCTAAAAGAGCATTCTGCAAGCGTTGCTTCCTCTCCCGTACAATTCACGTCAGTGATAAAGATGGGCTGGTCATCGTCTCCCTGCCCGAAGTACCTAGGATCTGGTACCGTAGATGCCGAGCTATTCCCAACTTGACGACACACCACGTTAGCATCGGTCATATCCCATGATGCATTACATATCGTCCCCCACTGGTTGTCATGATTGATCTCTACTCGGCCTTCTGATCCAAGCTTACCAGCAACAAGACGGACATCCCCTTCCGAGTTGACTGTAAAAAGGAGGGGCAGAAATCACTTTCACCCTTTTTTCTTATTTTCCATCCCTGATTCCCCCCAATGCTTAAAATGAGAAACGTCAAAAATTTCTCGCCTACCTGAAATGGACTAGTTATTAACGGCTGTTTCTTTTAAAGAATGCAGTATTGTTATTAATTAATGTGAAATGCTCAATTTAATTGTCATCTTATAAATTATCCGTTTTGTATTGGAAACGTCAAGTAAACTTTAAAGGTATTGGCTTATATTTACCACAGTTAAAAAAAAAATCTGAGCTACATGATTCCCCATGCTACCATTGTCTTTGATAAGGTCTAAAAATGACGCCCTGAAAAAATTGTATTTCAAAATGATTATTTAGTGCTTTAAAAACGTGAAAATCGTAAGTTGATCGGATTCACCTGCCCATTTTCTCCCATAGACTTACTGTGTGTACACCTACACTATTTAATCTCGCCCCGAGTTTTATTCATGCATAACTTGCCATTGGCAGTGTAACTTTCCAAGCTTTTTTTTTATTCTAGGGTGTTTATTTGTCCATATGAACACTACTATGTAGTTCAGATATCAAAATTTGACATTTTTTTTAAATTGAAGTTCCACAATGTTAGACTATCACTTTAGGGTTACCATGTTCACAAGTGAAGCGATTATTTATAGTATATCTCGAGTAGCAGTCACATTGAATGTGTCATTTTACAATACTAAACTGCAAACAAGAGTTTTAGCACATTTCAGTAATGTTGCCAGTATCTTTAAACTGGGGGCGGGGGGGGGGAGAAGTGGGCGTAGAAAATTAGTTTAATTCGAAAGATTTGCAACAATTCAGGCGTCACATGAGGATCATGCGCAAAAGGTAAACCGTAAATTCTGATTACGTCTTGAAAAAAAACTTCCTCCTTTTTATTTTATTTTTTTTCTAGTTCTATTTGCTGTTCAAAGGAATGGGTGGTTGGGCATGCCAAAGAGTGTCATGGATAACCTTGACTAAAGCCTTTGCTGTTTTCTGTTCTAATACTCATTTGCATTACTGTATCACAAGTTAATTTTCAAAAGAAATAAACTCCTTGCTACAGGCCTTGAATACGGTAGATGGAGAATTATGACACTGATATGAAAGTAATCAGGTATCATGAGTTCTTTGGACTTCGGCCTCAACTTTGAAAAGGATGGATTTTCTAACATGTTTAATATTCTGTTTGCCATGATACTATGCAAATATTTTTAGATTTAGAAATTATGATTGAACCTACAATCACTACAAGATACTCCAGCGTCATTTTGATGAGTACAGTTGTTAACTCCCCAGCCATTACTAGAACATTCCGTGAGTATTTCTTCATCTCCTGTGCAGTTTACGTTCGCCAGAAAGATTGGTTGATAGCTTTTGCCCACTCCAAAGTATGCATTTTGCAGGGCCGAAGTTGCCGATTTGAAACCAAGTTGACGGCATACAACATCGGCATCATTCAAATCCCACGACTCATCACAAATCGTCCCCCATTGGTAATTATGATTAATCTCCACTCGGCCCTGGAAAGCGGGGTAATCCCCAACTAGTCGAACTGCTCCCTCGTTGCTACCTGTAGAAGGTAAACAAGGTAAATGAATTATGCCGTATTGTAGTCCCGGATCCGAACAAATGGAGGCAATTCATTTCAGTCCTATACAAACACTACATACCATTAGAATAAAACCTAAACTACGTGCAAATAGTAATATTTATATAATATTGGATGGCTTTGAGGTGGACACAAGAAAATATTGTACGACTTGTGACAAATATTGGACGAGTCGCAGACGAGTCCGATATTTTCATAAGGAGTACAATATTTTCTGTGTCCACCGAAAATAAGCCATCCAATATTATCTTTATTATCTAAATCCACTATATCAAATAGAGAAATTTAACAGAATCCTCTCCAAATCATCAAGTCTGCCAATGGCTGCCACTGATTTCTTTATTCTTCGTGAGGCAACGTGTTATTCTTCTTATCTATTAGAATTGACATCTTTCTCTTAATTAAGTAAATTAAGCAAAACAAGCACATGAGAAGTAACAATATGATGTGATTCATTAAAAAAACGGTTAGTTGCACGTTATTTCAGTGGAAAACTAGATTAACTCATTAGCCACTCACATCAATTAGCCACAGACAAATACGGAAGTTTCCGGATGTGTACAACATTTTTTCCTCATTGTACATCATTTTCCGATGTACCCTCTCGTCTAACCGCAGCGCGTATACGCGCATTCCTTTGCGCGCGGGATACGCGTTAATATCACGGCGTTTGCAACCCCCCATTTAGATAATAATTTGGAATGTTTGAGAGAACATTGTATGTAACAACCCATTTCTGCGCCTGTGGAACATTGTTGTATACCCGAAAGGGCACGTCTTAGTGAAATCCTGGATTTCCGTAAGATTTGCTATGGTCTTTCACAAAGTTATACGTATACACTGCATTGTTTTCTATTAGTAACTCGTACTAAACACAGGAATATTGTGTCTTATTTAGTCCAACATCCCAACCATACATTATATTGGTCCAGCCTTCTACTTTTCTTTTTGACATACAAATCGCCGATAAGCTTCATGCTGCATGTCAGTCTAGGGTGACAAAACTAAATATCCATCACTGTTGCTCAGAATCACGGCCACACAGGTAGCCTCAAAGGTGCACCCCTGCAACTTTTCTTGAAGGGGGAGGGGGGGGTCTGACTTTGTACGTACTGTGAAGGTATTACTGCAAACTCTATATCTGGTCATCCTAAAATAGTGACAAGGGGGCATTGGAATTAATTGTTTCGCCCAATCAAGAAGATTGAGAGTACAGTTTTCTAAATGATTTTATACGATTATTCAGTACTAATCTAGTTCCTTTCACTAACCTGTTTCATTAGAACAAACAACTCCGGAGTCTTCGCCATGGTTACAGTGATCATCATCACCATGGTCACGCCATCCTCCGATAACGCAATCCATGAGTGAACTCTCGTCTCCAGTGCATGATATATAGTCCAGCCAGATCGGTTGGTTTTCGTCCCCACCACCAAAGTATGACCCAGTCCGTGCTGCCTTCGCCGTAATATATCCCAGTTGACGACAAATTACTTTGGCTTCCACAATATACCAATGATGATCACATATTGTCCCCCATTGGTCGTCGTAGTAAACCTCTACCCGTCCTTCCATTTCGTCTGCCCCTGGTACGAGCCGAACATCTCCGACATCTGCTGAAATTTGAAAACATACCAGCCACAAATAAACGATAACAAAACATCCAGAAATAACGAAATATTGAAATGATTGGTTTCTCTATTTTTTATCCATTCATTTCCTTTTGATGCCATTCCTGTTCATTCCAGTACTTTCCATTTTCGTTATCGCCCCTGCTGTATATTTGAAGAGTTTATTTCCAAAAGGGGGTAGATCCACTTTTCACCATTCCGAGAAAAATAAGGTTTTCTAATTTACCTATATTGCAATGTTTTTGCGTAAAACCAACTTGACATTAAAAAGTACCCCACAATTCGAATGTAAAACCACACTTTAAAAAAAATCTGTGGGTTTTCAATTTTTAAAAATGTTTGCTTTTATTTTTGAATATTTTGGATCTACCCCCTTTTGGAAATAAACTAAATGGATGTACCCCATTTTGAAAGAAAAGGCTAGTTTTAGTTGTCATTTTTACAACTTTTAGCTTGAATTTCACCTTCTCATTTGTGTTATGTTATAGAGCTGTTAAAATCATATGGATTTTGACAGAAAAATGAAATTTGATAAAAAATGGATGTACCCCCTTTTGGAAATAAACACTAGTTTATTTCCAAAAGGAGGTAGATCCACACCATTCTAAGGAAAACGAATTTATCAAATTAATCCACATTGCAAAGTGTCTTAGTAAAACCAACTTAGCCAAACAAAGAACCCCACAATGCAAATGTAAAACCACACTTACAAAAAATATGTGACTTGTTATTTGTTTTATTTGAAGTTTCTTTATTTTTATGTGTTGGATCTACCCCCTTTTGGAAATAAACTGAAATGGATCTACCCCCTTTTGGAAATAAAGTCATTTTTATGGCCCATTTTTTACCACTTTTTGGTGGGAATTTCAACTTTTCGTTTATGTTATCTCATAGAGCTCCTAAAATTGTATTAGATTCATGTAAAAAAAAGTCACATTTGATGAAAAATGGATCTACCCCCTTTTGGAAATAAGCTCTTCATTTCTTCTTTCCCTCATTTTTATGCTAGGGCGAGGAGCTACGTTTACAGCTTGCGGTGACAAAATTATTTAAATATTACTGGAACCTTTGAAACGTTTGTAACTCCATATGGAAATCACTGGCATATCGCAAATAAAATGTAATAACCTGAAAACTCGTTGCACATAAGGCTATTGCCTCCTAGACTTATCGCAATATCCAGTATATGCAGATGTTCAGATTGTGTCATATAGTTTGTTCGTTTGTCTTACTAAAGGATTAGAGTTCTCGTCTACACCGATTTTATATTGAACATTGTTATTTTATAATGTGAATATTAATCTTTACCTCGTTGAGCAACACAACGCAGTGAATGATAAATTATTAACTCACCATTTTGTGAAGCCAGTGTTTCGGGCACGTATACATTCCACAGCGCAATGACCAATGCCAAAATGGTGACTTTCATCTTCCTAAATTCACGTTGGTCTAACTACCACATGTCCTTGGAGATCACGGTGTTACGAAAATCGATGAATATCATCAAATAACCAAAAATTATTTACTTTTCAATGGATAGTGCACGAACAAGGAACATACGTTTAGATATAATCAATGGTGTGTTGACATTAATACGTGCATATCAGTAGGTAGACCTTTGAGCTTGATTAAAGTGACAATGCGAATAATTATCCTAAAGTGTGAATAACTTTACATTTAAATTCTCTCAAGCCACGAAGACGTGGGCTATACAGCTAAACAAACATAACTGTATTTAAATTCATTAGTATACATGTAAAATTTGTATATGTATATTAATGGATTAAGATTAAATAAATATATAGTTAAAATATGAAATATTTTTAATGGATAATCCTACGTTTTTCAGCAAGACAAGTCAGGACACCGTCTTCGAGCTATAGATTTATAATAGGGGTGGGCAAATGACAAAAAAAAATAAAACAAGTGGATTCTATTGCCATTTGGGCTGCTGAACACAAATCCGACAATCATTTTGACCTACGATGAAGTTTTATATTGGTTCCTGCCAATTTTGTGAAAAAATGGCGGGAAAATGGCTTTTTGGCAATATTTTTGCAGTAAAGTGCATAAAAGTGATGTGTAATATGTCCTCCTATATGTTTTAGAGGTTGCTGAGTTCAAATATTAGAATATTTAAGACATTGGAGGTATTGGTAGGGTGATATCTGTAAAAAAGGGATATTTTAAACAAAAATATACAGAAAATACACGTTTTGAGCCCAAGATGAATGCAAATAATGACCGTTATACATATAAATTCATGCATTACAGTTTTGAACAATAAATAGTAGTAATAAAGAATAATCCTGATAAAATATTCTTTTAAAGTATGTATTTTACATCGCTTCAAAACACCTCTTTTCTATCCATGGGTATTTTCAAAAAGTTCCTACAGTGAACACCCAGCCCCTACTCGGTCGCTTTGCTACCTTGCAGGTATGACCACTGACAGTGTACATTTTCTTGAAATTCTGACTATAATCCATATTTACTATGCTCAGAAACATGTCTTGTCTACGTGTATTTTCAGAAAGTTCCTACAGGGGGTGGGGGGAGTATATCCCCTCCCACACCCTCCCTCGCAAGTATGACTACTGACATTGTACATCAAACGAAATTCTGACTATATTCCATAATAATCTTGATAAAATATGTACTTGCTATGCTTAGAAACGCGTCTTTTTGCATATCTTCAAAAAGTTCCTAACATGAGAGGGAGTTATCACCCCTCCCACACCTAAAACCCGCTCGGTCGCTTTGCTCCCTCGCAAGTATGCCTACTCACGTACAGTCTTCCACATCTGTCCTGACCGTCCTGTACATCTTTTTGAAATTTTGACAATAAGTCCATGATAAATACTATGCTTATAAACATGTATTTTCCATGCGTTTTTTCAAAGAGTTCTTACCGCGTGGGGGGGGGTCCCTCCCACACCTTCCCCACTCGGTCGCTTTGCTCCCTAGCAAGTATGACTATTCACAGTGTACATCTTTTTGAAATAATGACTATAATCCCTAGCAATCGTGATAAACTATATGCATTTTCTACGCTAAGAAACATTTCTTTTACACGTATTTTCAGAAAATTTCCACACCGTGTTGGAAAGGTATACTGCCTCCCACACCCTCCCCCGTACAGTCGCTTCGCTCCCTCACAAGTATGACTACTCACAGTGTACATCCTTTTGAAATTCTGACTATAATCCCTAACAATCTTGATAAAATATGTATTTGCTATAGCCTATGCTAAAAAAATGTTTTTTTTTCTACATGTATTTTCAGAAAGTTTCTATCGTGGGGTATACCCCCTCACACACCCTCCCCATGCTTCAAAACACCTCTTTTCTGCGTATTTTCATTAATGCTCCTACAGTGGACACCCACCCCCTACTCGGTCGCTTCGCTTACCAATAGTAATGACTACTAACAGTGTACATCTTTTTGAAATTCTTACTATAATCCCTAATAATCTTCGTGAAATAGTATTTATTACTTCTCTTCCGTGCGTATTTTAACAAAAGTGCTTACGTGGGAGGGGTATCCCACATTCCTGCCTCAGTCGCTCTGCTTCCTCGCAAGTATGACTACTCAAATACCGTTTTCAACATACTTCCTGTACACCTTTTTGAAATCCTGACTACAATCATTAATAATCTTGATAAAATACACCTTTACAATGTGTTACATGTATTTACTATGCTTCGAAACACTCTTTTCAAAAAGTTCCTACCATGGAAGGGGGTATCACCCTCCCCCGCTGGTTCGCTTCTCTCCTCGCATGTGTCATGTAAAACCCTAAATTTGGTTCTAGAACCGCGCCAAGTGTCACTGAAGACATGAATGCACTGCTACTGAATGTACTCTAAACTTTTAAGATACACCTTATTGCAAGTCTCTATCGTTTTTGTGAAACTTGAACAATTTTGACCATATTTGTCAAAATACTGTGGCCCCCAAAATGGGACAACATGGATGATATGTACAGTATATGTAGCTTTCCTGATATTTAATCATATTTGAATTCTGTTATAATGTGGAGAAACTGGAGATGTTCATGTGAACCATTGAATAACCCCATACATATTGGCCACATTTGCAAGAACATCTGAAATCCTGTATAACAAATGATTTGGGGCAATATTTGACCGAAATTTCACTAAAATGCTGATTCTTTAGCAAATGCAGACAATACAACTGATATAACTGTCCTGTGTTAAATATTTTTTAATCCAGGGGCCAAAAAACATGGTAGACAAAAGTACATGCTGTAGTTGCATGAATATTTGCAGTCTTGTGCACAAATAGCGATTTTGGGGGCCATTTTTACCAAAGAATGTTTTAAAAAAAGTGTGTTTTCACTCAAAATAAGGAATACTTGCAACCCAACATGTCTAATTTATCTATTTTTGGACTCAGTGACCATAAATACATGTGGTTAGACATATTACAAGCCACAGTCGCATAAATATTTGGAGTATTATGTACACAGATTATGATTTGGCTGGCAATTTTACCCCAAAATGACCAAAAATATTGTTTTTCACCCAAAATAGACATTACAAATGACCAAACAGATCTGATTTATCTATTTTTGTGCTCAGTGGCCATGAAAACATACAATTAGACCTATAACAAGCCATATAGGAAAATTGTCATTTTAGGGGATTTTGGCGGCTATTTTGAAAAATCGCTAGGAACCAATATCAGATATAACCTGAAACCAAAGAACTCATTAGATTTGTATTCAGCAGCCAAAATGGCAACAGAATCCACCTGTTTGAAATTAAATTTCCCAACAAAGGTTTCATTCGCCCACCCCTATTTATAATGTGATTAGAAGTAGTAAAGTTCAAGAGTTGATGAGGTTGTTTTGACGACACCGTTACAGAAACAATCGTGGTATTCTCATTACCCCCTGCCTCGATCTATCGTCACGTGTTCATTTGTTTTGTATTGATGGTTCAAATTGAAACTGGTTGGTTAATCATTAATGATAGATCATTTATGGCTGAAGAATGAAAAAGTGGCTACAAAAGAGCAATCCCATTGGCTTTAACGCCTTAGTACGTGGCAACCGAATGGAGTGGAGGTGGTGCACGCGTGTGTAGGCGTGATGTGGTCGGAAAGGAGGGAGAGTCGTGAGAAGGCCCCTTGAAGGCACTGTTCAACACTATAAACCACCAACTTTATCTTTTAATCGATAGCTTGATAATGTACTAAAGTGTGGTATATCTTTACCATTAAAAGTAATTGGATGTGTTATGAAGTAAACTAATCATACTTTCCTGGATTTTATATCGAATACTTATTGCGAATGAACTATTTCATGGTATTGAATTGACAATGAAGAACGACCAGGCATTATTTTGGTATTTTTTATTGGTTGTTATGTACAATGTGACTGATCCCCCACTCTATGAAAGGAGGGAAATACGTGTATGTGATGTAACCATGACATTCCCCAAGACATGACATGAACATCTGACTACAGTCATCATAGTATCTAATTAGTTTGAAAGCTCAAACCTTTGTCCGTCGTGCTAAGCAAATCAGGGTCTGCCCTGTGTTATAGCTGATCCGTACAAAGGCGCTGTAGTATTTTAGTGCCAAAATAAAGCTATGTGCTTGCAGACTAGTATCTAATCAGTTTTAGGGATACATAGGTGAAAAAAGTGACGTAATAATCCAAATCATTTGGTGGGTTATAAACGAATTAGCCAAATCATTTGGTGGTCGAAACGAACACACAGACACACACACACACACACACACACACACACACACACACACACACACACACACACACACACACACACACACACACACACACACACACACACACACACACACACACACACACACACACACACACACACACACACACACACACACACACACACACACACACACACACACACACACACACACACACACACACACACACACACAAACACACACACACAAACTTTTCAATATGTGCTTTTTTTTATCATGATCAAATTTCATGGGAGGGGGGGGGAATTATGCGCCCCCTAAACCCCCCAATCTGACGCCAGTGGGAAAAAGTAATGTTCCGCAGTCATGGCTTCTGGCTGTTTGAAAAAGGTCATTATTGTACAGCACACCCCTAACAATGTATAATGGAAAAAGTTTCGTGTAATAAATACTTCGAAACAATTTCGGAAAGTTGCTTAAGGGGTCTATATTTATAGGTGTCCTGTATTCTATTATACCAAAATTGATTGATATGTTAAGCTCTAATGAACAGTAGTCGTTTTTGCACCGGTTAAGAAAAAAAACACTTTAAGATAAAAAAACATATTGTTTGGTTGGTATCAGCGAAGTCGAGAAACGTGAAAATGCTGAAGATTAATGAAAATTATTATGAAGAAACATGGTTTTTCCTGTGTGTGTGTGGTGTGTGGCTGTGTGTGTGTGTGTGTGTGTGTGTGTGTGTGTGTGTGTGTGTGTGTGTGTGTTTGTCTGTGTGTGTGCTGTGTGTGTGTGTGTGTGTGTGTGTGTGTGTGTGTGTATACGCTACTCCTGTAGATATTCATAGCCAGGAAGTACACGTATCATTAGGTGACTTGAAGACAAACAGACACACAGACTCACACAGATAAAAACGCAGACACATACAGACACACAGACAAACGTACATAAATACACATACACACGTAGACACACAGACATAAGCAGACACATCTATAATCGTGACCACTATTGATAACCGTTACGATAGACATGGTTGGAATAATAAAAACATGTTTTATTTTGTGATTATTTCCTTTTCCATGTTTTTTGTCCTTCCATCTTTTCTATTCATTTCTGTCTCACACAGCATGTGATCACTGAAAAAAGGAATGCAATAATTCGTTAGCCTTTTTGATAAGTAATGCAAATAATTTATTTCAGTCAATACAATAATACAGTCAGTGATCTAACTCACCCACTTTCCTATCACTCTGCAAATACGGAATCTTGAATAATAAACATTGTGAAAGATATTATAATTTTTTCAATATACCCTGTTCATAACATCAATGAATTACATGACTTGTCCTGTTAAATCTTGGCAAGTTTTAACACGACATCGATGTAAAACAATTGTTATTCTGATCGTCTGATCGACATTTTCATGCTGTATATTTGATTCACGTGAAATGAGTCTAATGTAAATGGATGAAAATGCCTTAATCATACCTTTAATGAAACATTGTGTAAATGAAATTGAAGCCTTATGATGCATGTTAAAACAAGTCAGATGTTTAACTTTCAAATTAAGATAAATTGTGATTACTTCACAGATACAGTTAATATAGTTAAATATTTGTTTGTTGCTTGTGTAATAGCAATGTTGACAATATATTTCAGATACTAGCTCGACATGTAATGTATATTAAAGTGAAACAACAGGATTACAAGGGGTCTTTACTTTGGGATAACACTACTCTAAAATCATTTACACTATAAAGATTCTGCTGAATTTCATGGTCAAATACTATAGAACTTTTTAACAATTACCATGAGACAGGCGAATTTGTTGTGTAGTTTTCCATGGGATCAATTTCTATCAGGACACAAAATTAATTCAACACTAGTTAATGAACGCTTGCTTCTCCACAAGTAAAAATAAATCCAAGACCGATCCTTTCACACAGGATCACGCTCGCAGCTGGTGTATAGGCCTACGTTATTGTATATTTCAACCTATTCGGTTCTTGGGGTATTTAACTTCTTCCAGTCATGTCAATGCCTCTTTAGGATAATACGGAAAAGTACCAATTCATGATTAAGATATCAATAAATCCCCGTTTCAAAACCAAATATCTTGAGGATATTGGGGAATGGATTATCTTATGTGGAGATGCATGTTTATTTCTACGATGCATTCATGAAAAGTAGAGTGAACAGGTAAACGTAAGTACGAGCTATGACTGGTTTTCAATATGTCGACATTATTTCAAACACCACCACGAGGTTTTGAGTGTATTGGACCTAGTGGAGTTAAATTCTTACATCAATTACATAACATTAATGTTATAAGTATCGATTGGTTTACATTACGTCCAAAATATTAAAATGTTATGATGGTTCTGTTCGGACTATCTGTCAACAATATTATGTTTGTAAATAATTTTAACCGCAAGAGCAGTAGCAACATAACCAACATGCAAGGATAACATAGTATAAAGAAAAATTTGAACTGAATGTAAAATAGATTTCACTCTCTTTCATACAACTCTACTTCACGTATTTACTACAGAATAATATACGAGTTATAAGCTCCCTCTACATAAACGCTCACATGATCTACTACATGAATACGCATTTATCGACATACCCATTTTCTTTGAGCAAGATTGTTTCGAGTTTTGTAAAATGTATTTCATTTGTACCAAGAATAAAAAAAAACTGTCCCTTTTTTCATAGAGCTTGTTCAAGGTACCCTTACTTTGTCCTTCACCCAAACAAATTATAAACCCAATAGGATATTCAAACGATCTGAGTATTCTTGTTTTATCAAAACAAACACTCTCAATTGATACCGGTAATTTGGGAAGGTTGAGGTATCCCTTTCCTTTTCATGGGCTATCCCCATCAAGGTATGATAATGATATCTGCGAAAAATAGAAATGCAAATGCCGTCTGGAAGACAAGATATTTATTACGAAGATGCACCAAATGAGTTACTTTCACCTTAAAATCGCAACTTGTAATCATATACTTTCTAATCGTCTCCATTTTGCATTGGCAGTGATTGCACGTGCTCTGTACAAACTACATGGGGAATGAAGATCTAGATGACAAGCAAATTTAAGTAAAACCTATTAGTAAAAACATAAGTAGATAGAAAAAAAACTTAACAATTTGAAACTATTCGTAATGGAAAGAAAGAAAGAAAGCTTTAGATCATAAGATATACATCACAGTGGGAACATCAACTTTGATTGATGGTCTTTTTATAGACTTTTACTTATGGTCAACTCTTCAATATCACACGGCTGAAATGTAATGTTGTTTTACATTTTAATGAATGAAAGGGATGTGGAATGGAATGATCTTAATCTAAAACTTTTTAATCGTAATCTAAAGTAAATATGAAACGAGTAGAGTAACCTTAAATGCCTAGCCAACACATTGTAGAAAAAGATTGCAAAGATTGTTAACTGTTTGAATTAGTGGCTGATATAGTTTTACACTTTTATATATATATTTTTTTAATCTTCAATCAAAGGATTGGTTTGACTGTCAGTGGTGGAGGGCATGGTATTTGGATTCAATTCAGTACTGACGAGATTTCTTTCAGAAGCCGGAGCAGAAGCACCAGAGTTTCCATTACGTGGATATTGTTGGACGGGGTAATACGGTGAAGATGGCCCTTCTGCGCTCCGGTTTTGAAATGGTATCCATGGCACCGTTATTTCATCATAACTTGGCGGTGACTCGGCCACGGGGAATTCGTTAGCAGGTAGCGGTTGTACCTCAGAGGTTGAATGGGTTGCGTTGTTCGAACCTTCACTGACAGTAAACACCGACGGCTGTCGAGGACTGTTCCGATTTCTCTTGCATCTGTTGGACTTGATTGCAGAGGCAAAAATAACAACGAAGAATCCAAGTACGATGGTAGAACAGACCACGATCACGCCCAACAACCAAGGCGCCAACGGTCCATCATAAACTGAAACAAAATTGCAAAAGTGAAATCCTATGAAAATTCTTAAATCACGATAAAAAAAAAATCTTACTTCAAATGAAGATAGTTTACCTCCGCTTTTTCACAATGTTCCTTTAATTTTAGCCCTGCATTAATCTCTTCCGCGATGACTGTGATAGTGTGCATGTATGTGCTGCTGTGTATCCTGTGTAGTGTATCTGCTTGTAGTGTTTGGGTGTACATGTGTAATTTAGCGTTTGTGTGTATGCTTGTATGTATGTGCGTGCGTGTGTCATAAGGGAAGGAGAGAGAAAATGCAATCGCCCTCTCGTCAACTTGTGAAATGCACCAAAAGCTTCAGTGCTAAATTCGCTAAATTAATGTCCTACCATCATAATGTTTTGCGGTGTTCATTCACAAGGTGATATTTGAGAAAAGTTGGGATGATTATAAGTGAAGTGTATTAAATTTGGTATTCTAGATTACTAATTAAAAAATTGGATGATATAAACCGGAAATGGCATTCTGCTCGCTTCTGCTATGAAAACGAAACTAGATTTAATGCGTACATGCATGCTGTTGTATGTATTCTGTACGTAATTTGTATATGCCTAACGTATTCAGGCTTTACTTGACCTTTCAAAATGGTGACAAAGTAGCACAAAAATGAATTGTTTTGATCCATGAGATTGATTATTACTATTTCCATGGTCAGATCTGTGTAGTATTTTCACAAATGAGTCAATGCGATTATGTCATATACACTGAAGCCCAATTCCCCCACTTACCCTTTTCATTAGAAAAAACAACTCCGGAGTCTTCGCCATGGTTACAGTGAGTATCGCCCCATCCTTGGATAACGCAATCTATAAGTGAACTCTCATCTCCTGTACACTTTATATAGTCCAGCCAGATCGGTTGGTTTTCGTCCCCACCACTAAAGTATGACCCAGTCCGTGCTGCCTTCGCTGTAATATATCCCATTTGACGACAGGCTACCGTGGCTACTTCTACATTCCAATAATGATCACATATTGTCCCCCATTGGTCGTCATAATAAAACTCCACCCGTCCTTCCATTTCGTTGGCCCCTGATACAAGACGAACATCTCCAATTTTTGCTGAAATACAAAAATACAAGCCTTAAAACAGAATCCCCCGGAACAGGATCCAAACCAATTTTTCATAGACAACGAAAATATTGTCATAAAATGTTTTTAACTCCGTTTCACCCGTCGTTTCCTGTACTTTATTTATCTTCCCTCCCTGTTTTCTGTTTCTTGTCTTCATTCCCTTTCCTTTTTTAACGTCCTGTCCTTTCTTTTCCCGTCCTTTCCTTTGCTTTCTTTTCCTTCCTTTCCCTTCCTTTCCTTTCATTTGTTTTCCATTACATTCCTTTAATTTCATTTCCTTCTCTTCCTTTCCTTCTCTTCCTTTCCTTCCCCTTCTTTTCCTTACTTCAATTGTCTTCTCTTTTGTCCATTTATCCATTCCATCTTTGTTTTTCCTTGATAAAGTGCTAGGTAACAGTATTTGATGACAAATATTATATATTTTCATCAAGAAGAACCTTTAAAAACATATAACTGCCCATGTTGGAAGTCATAGGGCAACATCTGAAAACAGGTTTTAGTTTGGATAATGAGAAAAGTATTAATAGTTATGTAATATGATCAGGAAAAATTCACACACTGCATCAAGCTGCTTGCATCTTCGTTAGAGCGAATATGGTACAGGAATGGAAGATCAAAATGTCGAAAATGTCCTAATTTCCATATAATAAACTTGTGATGAACTACTACTGTATTGTCAGAGGAGGTGGGGTGATAGGTGTTCCATATTCTGTGAAAGCATGATGGGTCAAGACTCGCATCGATAACAATTAGAGTATGAAGATTTTGACATGTTTATGTTTTAATGACGTGATAAATTATGAACACTTTACACTCATGCAATTTAATTACGCTAAAAAAACTGCCTTTGCGTTTTATAATTTTGTGAGAATATTAGTTTCCCAGACTAATCAATGATCAATTACCTTCCTGGGTACAATGAGCTCCCACGTCCTGAGAGTGATTGCATCGCGTCGGGCCCCAAGATCTGCTGGGACAGTCTGCGAGTCTCGCTTCGCGTCCGGTGCATTGGACGTCATCGAGAGAGATTGGTTGGTCAATATCTCCTGAACCGAAGAACGGAGTTGAAGTTGCCGATTTGTAGCCCAGTTGACCACAGACCACCTTGGCATCTGTCAAGTCCCACGCATTGTTGCAAACTGTTCCCCATTCGTTGTCGTGATATATTTCTACTCGGCCTTGGTACCTTGCATGCCCATCGATCAGACGAACATCACCTTCATTTGCTGTAAGGACGGTAAATGAGCAGTATTTTATCTAATATCTATAAGAACAATTTGTGAAATTTTTTTCATGAATCATAATATTGTTATTATATCCAGATTTTACATGAAGCTGCCCCCAATCAATAAAAGTATTTTTCTATTGGTGTATGCAAAGGAGGGGGGGGGGAAGAGGGTCGTATGACCCACCACAAATTTTCAAAAGGTCCACATTAAAAAAAAAACAACCTTTTTCCAAGTGCCGTTAAACATTTCGCTTACATTTCATTGTGAAAAGGTCCAAAACTCATGGTCATGACCCAACCAGAATTGATATTTTATCACATCTTACTGTAACGTCATTGTAAAAAGGTCCCCCTTCCCCAAAAATATCCTGGATATTCCTTCCTGCTTTCCCCAGAATATTTGGGAAGGGGCAGTCGAGTCGAGTGTACATTATGCTTATTGGAAGTATAATGATATAGTTAACATCTAGATCTAGATCTGAGATGAGGAAAACTGAGAGTTAAAAGTCCAAAAATATAAAACAAGACATGTAATCTTACGACCAGTCATATTGCTTGGAAACATATTTAAAAAATATATATCTTTAACACGTGTTAGAACCTGGTATCCAAATTCTAATATTTGTTTGTATGTATATTGTTATACCGTGGGATAAAAAACCCGAATATGGTATTTTAACATTATTGTTATTATTATTATCATCATTATTATTATTATTATTATTATTATTATTATTATTATTATTATTATTATTATTATTATTATTATTATTATTATTATTATTATTATTATTATTATTATTATTACTATCATTATCTATTATTATTAGTAGTAGTAAGAGTACAAGAGTAATAAAGAACACACACACACACACACACACACACACACAC
>JZLH01S0001702.1:14670-28700 GCA_001188425.1 Eucidaris tribuloides
GGAGCTATTCGGCGCGTAAAGCGCGCAGAAAATTGAAAATTTGTATCTTAGTATTGTTTATGGTAATTTAAGGTTTTATAAAATGCTTCGAGTGCCTTTTAAACATATCATTGTATTGCATAATGTTACGTCTAGCATTCAAAACTTTTACACCAGTCGGTAGAACACTCAATGCCAATCCAGCCAGCCACATTCACGACCGACCACAATTAAGAGACACGAATATTTGACACAAAGTCTACAATCATTATGTCGAACGATTTAATCCACAACAGTGGTAGGCATGACACAACCTTGTGTCCTCGAATGAAACTTAACAAACAGCGACAACCCCAGCCCAGCCAAAATCGTCATACGAATCCAGACAGTTCACCCCCATTTCTACTCTAACTCCATCTGGCTATACACACCTACTATATTATACTACGACCCGTGCCAGCTCAATTAACCGCTAGCCGGACCCAGCTGCAACGACCAACAATCTCAAAACATAACATTCATACTGCCACTCCCGTGTCGTACTCGTAACCTTGGGGGACTGCCCATGCGTAGCCTGCCCCACGTCACTGCATACTCTCTCCCAGCGAGGCCACACAAGCGCTCGTAGGCGAAAATCACAAAGCGTGCCCTCTACAGAGCTGTCAAGGGCGTCAAGGGCCTACATTGATGTAATCAGCACTGACGACGCTCCTACAGCTGGCCTTGGACCAGACTTTGCGCCTGTCTCATCAGACTTTACTTTGCCTTGTACACGTGTTATGACTGTCATACAGCTTTTATGGTTTGGCCTTGACACATTTTGTATACTCGATCACAGGTTTGGACCGAGATGTCAGTTTCGTCCTTGAAGATCATTTCCTGCTTCTAAAACTTTTACTTGATGCCAGCATCACAAGCCAAACCCTGTTTGTCTGCTTAATGCGAAATACATTATGCTAAACCTCCATCAACATGGCTGATCGCACTGTATCAGAGGCCACCATCCCGCAACATTCGAATTACTTGGCCCATACAACTTGGCAAAACAATGTATTAGGAACAGTAATTCTAAACACTTCAGGCCAATAGTGATAAAAGTTAATAACTATTCTCAAACCATTTCGTAAATCACGGTCAAATTTGACAAAAATAGCCGGCGGCGCCCCTGGACGACGTATAATGCTATACATCGTGACATACATGTCTTTTTGCAGGGGGTGTTGCGCACCCCTGAAAACTTTCTGGGGGTGCCCCCGCTTCCCAGAATTGATCATACAGACTTTGAAATTTACAACAATGTAAAGGTCGCCACAAGGTCAAAGGTCACGAGTAGAGGTCAATGACAGGGGTGTCGATCCTGCCCCCCCCCCCAATAATTTTGACAACTTGAAATTTCATAATATGCAATACAATGATATGTTTAAAAGGCACTGGAAAGCATTATAAAACCATTAAACTTACCATAAAAATACTAAGATACAAAATTGTCAAATTTTCTGCGCGCTTTACGCGCCGAATTCTGTATTGCGCCGAATTTTTGTGACAATTTTTTGAACCCCCCCCCTTTGACCAAACTGAATGGTAGATTTCTCATAGGCAGCTGAAGGTCACCAGGAGGTCAAAGGTCAACGGCTGGGGTCAACGAACTTTTGGAGCCCAATTATACTAAATATATTTAATTGCCATATGATATACACGAAACTGGGCGAGACACATTTTGGCTATCGCCCTGTTCTATTTTCTTCGAACCTGTTCGAAAGGTAAATGTGAGGGAAATAGATGCGAAATTTTAAATTCACACTTTCCACTTTTGTGACAATGAGAAAATTAGTGATTTTTATAAATGTCTCGCACTACCTTTAGACAGGTTCCCAGTCCATCAGGGAAATCAGGGAAAATTATTTACTTTTTTCCAGTCAGGGAAAAGTCAGGGAATTTGATTGGCCCCAAAATCGAAAGTAGTCAGTCAGACTCTGTTATATTTTGTTGCATATTGAAACAACATCCATTGGATGACTGGCTATAGTGAAACTGGAAATGAGTTGAAATAATTATCATGGAATTTTGAGAATTCATCAGGGAAAAATCAGGGAATTTTGTTTTCTTGAAATGCTGGGAACCCTGTTAGATTGAGTGCAAAATCACACAATATTCCTGAAATCTGTTTCACTTGATAAATCTTTTTATAACACCACTTCATTCTTAAAGGGAGAAGGCGCCAGCAACTAACAGGCATAAGTTCAGAAAATATTTGAGTTCTTGCCAACCAATCAGATTGCACGTGCATCGCAGGGAGCTGACCATGCGTGACCAATGCATGCCACGCGACGTGTGTTAGCAGCACCGTGGTAATGTATGCACTGTTTGAATTGATAAGCTCTCCCCCTTTAGCTGTTTCTGCAAGTTTTGTCTTAGGGCAAAACTTACAAAGACGTAAAATAAACACAAATTAACTAATTTATAGGGCCTTGATGAGGGTACCGTGAGCCTATCACACAGTACCCCCTTATTTAGGTTGTTTTTGTCACCATGTACCATAATTCTCACATACTCACAATGTCATTTTTATTCTTAACTTATGCCTGTTAGTTGCTGGCGCCTTCTCCCTTTACAATTTCCATTAGTTTCCGTGTAATTATTTTGTGCGAAGTACATGTGTCATTTTGTTTTAATTAGTGTTTATACATCTTCGGTGCGCTTTTTACCCGCGTGATGGTATAATTATTTCACCCTCGGTGTTTCCGTATCTCCGCCCCCCTAACCCCTCACGCCCCCCCCCCAAACCTATACTTGAAATTGCCGCCACTGGCTGAAACCATGCACTTTCAATAAGAAGCGTCAATTTACTATGATGCGAAATTATCGACTTACCCGAATCATGCCCGAATCGAAATCGAATCTGTACCAACGCTGGAAATATGATCGCAATGATATTATAGTCGATCCCACGTCGATTTTCTTTACACTTCGGAAAACAAAACAAAACAAAACACGTGAACACTCCTGTATGCATTTCATGCATGCATGATTTATAGTTATCATGTTGAGCTATTCATTTTTCCCTTCAAATAAGGCATCCCTACACAAGTATGCGCAAATTTCAAGGCAATTTTAGTCAAGATAGTCATGTGAAATACATGAAGTTGTGATTTTTGGAGGGTTCCATGACATTAGCTCCGGCGATAATTGCTCCGACTATTATTTCATATACACTAACCCAAACCCCAAACCCTATCCCTAACCCTAACCCAAACCCTAACCCTATATTCCGAACTAAAATTCCAAATGACATCCCTAACTCTAATATTTTCTTTTTGTATTCTGAGATATAGTAACCGGAACAACTGTCGCCGGAGTAAATGTCGTGTCACTGTGGTTCTATGTCGCAGGGGATCTGATTCAAATAAATGTACCTTCACGACTACGTCTTTGTCTATAGGAACTTTGTCTTCACTTTCGTTGTCCCTCTTCATTTAAATGACCATTGTCATGCCGCAATGCAAGTTACAACCATAGAGAGGATAAGAAAAAAATGAATTCTTCATATGCATGCACTGCCATGGTGTGCACTGTGCAGAGTGCAAACGGAAGCCTAATGCACTACATAACCAAGGTTTGAGGGAAACATTCTTACTCCACTTTTATCACTTAGTCAAAAGATGGCGCTATTTCACTCTGCCTCGACAGTCGACAGCTAGTGTACCCTCAATATTGTATTGTTAGTAATTGCGTTTCTGAGACCTTCGTGACTGACTGCGCACCAGGCTTGTTTTTTTAGTTGATATACAGAGGTAACGCAAAATTATTGAGGCCTTTAAATATGCAATGTCTATTTTCTCCGGACAGTAATCCTACCCTATTCTGAACTGGGAACCCAATGGCAACCCAAACCCTGAACTGGAAACTACTGGAAACCCACTGGCAACCCTAGCCCTTATCTAAACTCAGGCAACCCTCACCATAACTCTTTGTCTTCGGAGATACTGTCACAGGAACTGTCGCCGGGGAAAATGTTGGATCAACGAAAAAATACACGGAATAATTGTATTTGTATGCACGCTAATATAATAGTCTCATTGAATAAATACAAATGATGTTCTTAAATGAGAATTTGATCATAAAAGCAAGTGAATGTCCCAGTGTAGTATTGACAGACTGGGATGGGGGTCAACAAGCATGACAAGGAAAAACTTAGACATCGCGCATTTGCAAATCCGATCTTTCAGATCTCTACAGCTAGTCTATTGAAAGTGAAACCCACGGCATAAAATGGTCGTACAAATCACAGTTATCTGTAGGCCTAATTGTTTACTCAGTTTCATGCAAGCTACAGCTTTTTTACGTCCTCGTCGTCCACCCTGGGTAGTTCTTTGAGCTAGCTGAATTTACAGCAATTTGTTTACTACAACACTTGTTCGAAGTTGTAGTTGACATACGAAATAATAATACAAAATTAATGCCAAACAACATATTTTTGAGTTGCTCCCGGAGTCGCTCCGTCTTTTCACCTTCAGTTCTTTGTGAAATACTCCCGGTGTTTGCAACTCACGGGTCGGGATGACAGTGCCGCATTAGGCACTGACTGACGGATGATCTCGAAACAGCGCCATCACCGTCAATATACATTTTCATTCTTGTTGCCGAATACTGACTTTTTGCATAATTATTGGTTTCAGCACTCCTGATGGAAAGTTTGTCTAAAATGGGTCACACGTACAATTATTTTGTCACTTCTGTATTAAAAGTGGCCTCTGGAAGTAGGGAGGGGGAAGTGTATGATAGCCCCTATTATTAAGAAGGGCAAACTAAATTTTGCAACCCTGGCCCCCTCTCCTTATACGCCAAAACAAGGTTTATAATAGACACAAACTTCGAATTAATTCGCAGACGACAACATCATAACGCACGTTTGCCAATCCTCGAGTATAAATTACTTAATTTCTCACTCCATCTCCTACCCCAGTCTATAGTTGACTGGAACTTTACGGTGTAAACTATTGCTATTCATCTTTGAAACTTTTTATGAAATGAACCAGGCAGGTAAGATCAACTGAAATCACATTTCTGGACTATGAACCAAAAATACAGGTATGATAGAGGACAACCCCCTCCCCTGCTTGGTGCAGCCCAACGGAAAATTAATTTTCACCTCTCAAACTGAAATCAGCTTGGCTTTTAAGGATCAATAAGATTGCTTTTACCGGTACCGGACCATGCACAACTGAACCTAGTATACGGAGTAGGACTGGATCTTGGCATTTTTTTGTGCTAGCCATGCCGAGCAAGTAACTTTGAAACCTGCCCGAAATGAAAATTTACCTGCCAAAATGCAACATAGAATCAGCATCTACAAAAAAATTGACCTGCCATTCGGTCGGGTAACTTGCAATTTTTACTCGCCCGACGCCCAAATCACCCGCCATGTGCGGGCGGGCGGATGGTAGCCTAATGTCCAGCTTTGAGAATATGATTGAGGATATATATAATCATGTAAAACATTAACTTCTTGACAATGGTCGGACCAACAATGAGCTTGATTATCAAAACTTGAACTTGCAAAAAGGTCTTTTATCAGCCAAGCATTTCGATGACCTCTTCAAGTTTCTGGTATTGGGTGGGTGTGGTTACAGTCGGCCGGAACAGAACTTGATAAAAGTGTAGAAAGCACGAATGAGCAGAGATCGGACAAATTTATCACTTGACACAGTTTTGTGCAACTAGAAATCATTTGGGGGAGGGGGAGGGGGGGGGGTGGGGTGATGAACTATTGGAAATTGATATGTGTCCAATAGGTCGATTTAAATGTCATGATATCTTCTGACTCGATGTGGTAGTGAACATTTTATGGGACAGGCCCCATGCAGAAATTGAAACAGTAGCGCAGATGCTCTATTATAGCATTGTGTTTCAGACTCAAGGATGGAGTCCATTGCGGACTATCAGTCATAGCGCCATCTTACGTCGAGCGAACTTATTATTTCGCGCGGTGGGCTGTTTCGCCAAATAAGTTGAACGGTAATTTTCCTCGAGGTCACAGATTGAAGTAGCAGTAAAAGAATATTAAATGAAGGCAACTCGTCATGATATCGAGATCAGAATATTTGACATTTGCAGCTCGCTTCGGATGATATATAATGTGTGTGTTTGTTTGTGCGTACGTGAAAGTGCTCATACAGTGTATGCTATGTTTTGGAATTCGGAGGAAAACTGACAAACTTACGACGCAACACTTTTTCCTTCCATAATAAATCCTTCAGTTTCTTCTAAGAATGCAAATGCTTCAACTAATTGATATCCTTATCGACGCGCTGCAATAAACAAATGTGTGTTTAACTTTACTACAAAAAAATCTCTTAATCACAATCCTGACTTATTAATTTCATCACCTTGGTCAAACTTGTCAAGTTACGCCTAAGAAATCAAGATTAGATTAGATTTTAATAATTCATTTTGAAAACGTGTCGAAGTTTATCGATTGTTTACTGATAGATTTACGCACAAATTCAGTTGTGAAAATGAAATTTGATTTATATTCTCATGCGAATACCAAATTTATCACATTTTGCAATTTAGTAATTCATCATCAAACTACGCAAAACAAGTCGCAAGACCCCGACCCCGCCCCTTGTAATAACGTCATCGCCAAAATTTATCATCTGTATCAAATTTTTGTGACATTTGATTTTATGTGTATGGATGTATACGGTGCAGGATTATAGGGGAAAAATATATCGCCGAACATATTTGTATGGCTTACTTTGCTATTTATGTTCGTTCTGGTATTAGTTATAGGCTATCATCATCAATGACATTATCATTTTGTTTTCATTCACCGTGCGTTGAAATGAAATTTTATTGGTCTGCTCTGATTGCTTCAATTCCGAACCTAGCATGTACTGTTGTGGTGAAAGTTCCAAATCCCACTTTGTCCAGATCGTTTGATGGAACATTTTGTCGAGTCGTTAGGGAGTGACTGATGCGGGTGAGTCAGCCTATAGGAATAGAAGCTAAATTGTACACTCCCGGTCCAGCTCAGGCAGGCAACTCAATCACTGTACTGCAGCTTGTTACTGTATCGAGCAAGTCGTGTGACTTCATAAGTAAGGGGGGCAAGCCGAGGGTAAACATCCGCGTGTGTGCCGGATTTAACTCAATAACGCGTCGAACATCACAGATACATGAAGTCGCATCTTTGCGTGGGTATAATCCTTTCGGCTTTTTCGGTGTGTACATAACGGAGAGTTTATTTCAGTGGATTCGATATTTTGATTTCTTCAGAGAACTTATCTTTGCAAAAGCATTTGTAGGGTATATTTTTGTTTCTTGTACATGGAACAAAGTTGTATCGGACAGGACCGCCTTTTAACTTCAAAAGTTAACGATCTACATGTAACTTTCTGTGGATCATCAGGTGTCCGGTTTGTTGAGTTGTTTATGGTGATTATCTCTTCTTGAGGAGCTCAAGACTGATCTTCACGCGGATGTGGAATACTGCTGATATGATTTTGCAATGGAGTGTAGATATTTTGTGACTTCCATGGAGTGATTTTTAGTTTTCATTACATCTAAAGAGCTGGCGATGATACAATGACTTGTTTTGATTCATCGTTTCGCTACAATCTGCTTTCAATCATGAGGCATGGTTCCACGCATCATTGCCCTGCCTAGCCACTGGCGTGCATCAACCCCACGTTTTATTGTACTATTGTGAGCACATAATTATTCAACAGAATTGTGAATTGTGATACTGAGTGTGGAGATCGCGCTAAATGGCTGAGATTGGAGCTAAATCGAGCATTGGTGAAAACGAGAGGGCGGCGAACGGTGGTCCCCGTGTCGTGCACCCCTCGCGCCGTGTCGAAATTGACAATTGTTCTCGGCACCCCGTCGGGGCTCGAATCGACCCCAGACACCGCATACCAAACAGAATACACGGAACACAGGACGGAAGAAACTGTTACGGAATTTTCGTCGTATCCCCGGACACATACCCCTGGTAACGGTCATATTTGTGGTAAAGATATTGAGGACACATCTGGATTTTCGTACGCTTTCCGTCGCGGCGAATGTCGCCCCGTGCAGACAGGTGACCTAGCTCCGGTCAATGCGTTCGATTCACGCGCCAGTGCATGCGAATCTGAAGAAGAATCGCAGTCATCGTACACGAGAGTCGAACGTACGACTGAAGTTCGTTTTGCAGTTTCGTCCGGTGACCCGACCGTTCGTTTACGGATTATACCATCATCTTACACACATGGAAATGTAAACACCAACGTTGCGGCCGCTTCTCACACCGATACCAGAGATAAATCAATACCGGAACTGTATCAGGAACTGAGCTGTAGTGCAGACGATTCTGAATTTAAAGAGCGTTCAAGAGCTGCCGCTCAGTCGAATGTGATAACATACCTAACGGAGCCGTCGGCGGCTTCAGCGGACAATGGTCATGATAATAATGATAAAGGGATTAGATCGCCAGGTGTAGTCAGCAGTAGCGGTGTTTACAACCAACCGAAGTCTGAATGTTATGTTGTAAAAACAGTTCGGCAGTTGGACAACGTGAACGGTAGTGGTGGTAGTCTGCACACAGTCATCCCGTCTCATCAAAAAGATGAACGTGAATACCATGTCACGTCGACATGTGTTATTCAACAGGATAATCACAACATCTCATCATTAGTCCGGGATAATAATACTACGAGAAATAGTCGAAAGGCAAAGTCACCTTCCCGACCCCACGTGCAACAAATCGTGCAACAATTGGAAGGTGAGAATTTGGACTCCACCAGGCATCGGAGTCGGAGTTATATTCTTGCACGTCAACTTGGCCTGAGTATTGATTTGAACGACCCTACGGGAGAGGACGCAGTCGATACGAATACAAGAACGGAGGACCCGCTACCACCGCCGTCATTAGCATTATCCAATGCCGGGGCCTGGGGCGGCTGTTATCGGGACAGCTTGGATGCCATGCATAACTCTCGCGCTCCCAGCTGTGAGGGGCAGCGTGCTGCTGTGCGAGACATGTCAACCCCTGCATTTACAGCAGCACAGGACTCGGATGCAGCATCTCTGCTCGTGAGAGCGAACTATTCATCTAGCATTTATTTAGCCAGTAATCAGTTGAGAGAACAACAGCGTGGTGGACTGTATGTGAGAGATGGAAATAGGGTGTCTTCAATCAGTGCACCGGTGACACCATCCACTGAATCAGATTATGATATACCCTTTGATGAACGATTTGAAAAGCATACAATAGCCCAGCTGACTTCTCATGATCACAGTCGACAATTACATCGACCAGAGCTGGAGAGACAGCGGAAGCCAGCCTCTGTTTATACTCATTTTTATACCAACACAGATCCTAAGGATTACACGCATGGGTCACCACAGCAAGACCAAGGGGTATCAAGCAGAACAAGAGTGCTTAGTCCCAGTCGAATGGCCGAAGCTGATTCACTCGGTAAGCCTCTGTTTTCACCTACAAATAAAAATCCAAATAGTATTAAAACCTCTCCTACTCGACAACTAAAGCCGTTAGCTGTGCACAAAGTATCGAAGAGATCACTGCAGGCATTCGACTTCAGTCCAATAAGTTCACGCTCCACGAGTCGCCGTTCAAGTGTGTCCAGCCAGAGCGGTAATGATTCTAAAGATTTGCAAAATCTAGCCAAGAATCTTAGCGAGGCAGTCAATAGGCGAAGAGCTGAGGGGCTAGCTGCTGTACCACAGGGCATTCATGAAACTAGTCATGATTTATCAGCTGGTAACTTTGCGAATCAAGAGGAAATCATGACGTCTCATTCTCATGTTGGCAGTATGAGCCCCATGTATCCCACTACCAGTGATCACAGCCAATGCAGTGGGACTATATCAAGTCCTTCAAAAGGACAAAGTGTCGATTCAACCTTGCAAGGCATGAGTGGAGATGGCACAAATGTCGTCATTCGAAAGGATTACACCAGCTTGAGGATGAATAGGCCCAGTGTGTTGGCACCAGCAGGATCTCAAACACGTAGTGCACGTTGGGCATATCACACTGATAAAGCTTCCGATAGGACTGTCAGTGCACCAGCCTCGCCTGATCGTACGAAAAATCTACACGATCTAACTTCAAAATTGATGCGGAATACATCTGGAAATAGCCCTGATGCTACCGTTGTTGCAGCACCAAAACAAGATTCTGCAATGTGCTCCCCAGACGAAGAAGACCAAGGATGTGTTATGGGATCAGATACTGAAAGAATGGATTTCATAACGCAGTCTTTACCCAGGAACTTCAGTCGAAAGAGAGGCCTTCAACTGCCAGAGGTTCCCAAAATTTTATCTCAATTGAATCGTGACGACATAATGCCACAGGATATTGTATCTCCGACAGGTATCGACAAATTTCATCTGAAAGCGCATTTGAAGCCACTAAGGCCTAAACAAAGAGCAAATACAAGTGAAAACCAAAGTGAGGATGAAGAAACATACTCAGAGGCAGATACAATAGAATCTTCAGTTGGATCACTTACACCAACAACAAGGCGAAGAAAAAAGAATTCTGCCTCGGGTTACCCAGCATCAGATTGCAGTGGGAGTAATGTAGAAGGGAATGGTCGCTCTCGAAGTGATCCCACGCAGGATCGGAAACGTAGTGGAGCAGAATCTTTTGAAAATGGTGCCATGGAAGCCCATCTTTTTGGTTCATTACAATCAAGTACTTCAGGATTACCATCATTAACAGATATTGGAGATGCGCGTATCAGTGCTGAAAGTACTCACTCGCTATCTAGCAATGCAACATCGATCAGTGACGCAACTGCTGATTCGATGTACGTCAATGTATATCAGGAGGTTTCAAAAGCACCTGGCGGTGTAGTCAACGCGACACTGGATAGTGATAAAAATGGCAAAAATCTGAAGAAGACCAAGTCGTTGACTTGGCCTAACGGTGACAAAACCAGTAACGAACTAGTGCAATATGCCCAGGGGATCCAAGAATCATCCAGTGCCCCTGTGGTATCTGAGAGGCAGGAGGAACTGGACAAACTCCAGGAAGTAGCCAGATACAATCTTTCTGGGAGAGAATTAAATCTTCGATCCCAGTCGGAGGACTTGTTCGCCAGGGACAATCAACCCGACATGTCGCCGAAATCAGAATATGACCCAAGTGCCAATCAGTACCGAGGAGTAGCAGCTCCACCACCACGACGCCCGAAACAGCAGCGAAGCCAACAGGATAATACTGAGGATACCATAACCAAGCTTCGTCACGGAAGTCTGTCGGACCCCTCTGTTGAAGTTCTGACCATCAAACATGAGCGTGCCGCTAGTGAGCCGGCGACGATGCCTGCTCAGCTGCCCGCTCACTCCGAAAAACAGCCGGACACATTTGTGCGAACACAAAGCGTCGGTGAACAGCAAAAACCGCCTCCCAGAAGACGGCAACCGATACTGCCAGGACAGCAGTTTCTTAGGCCGCAGTTGCACATGCATATGTCGGAATCTACCCCTGATCTGTCTAAATCCAAACCACCCGATTCGCCATCTTCGCCATCGAAACCTCTGATGCAAAAGCCTGGTTCGTGTGCCACATTACCTCGAGCGACATCAGAAAAGAAAGTGGGAGAGTTGTCACCAGCATCCAGAAGACGGCAAAAGCAACAGGTGAGCTGTAGTGCTATGCATTAATTCCCAAACATCTATGTTTCCCTTTAAGGTCAGAGTATAGTTTTGATCATTAATCAGATAACAAGGTTTTAAATCAATATTTCATAAAGTATGGTATTCTTATGTCAGACATCAGAGAACAACATCAATTCTTTGGAAAATTTTTCAGAATGACATATTGTGATTTTTAGATTATCAGCAAGCAAATGTGTACAAATGCTTGGGGGTATTGTCCTGACTTGATTGCCTTTCATTAAAAAAAAGATTGGGCCAATCATGTGACTTCTAGGATAGATAAAAAAAGAGAATGAATAGGATAAAATTTCATTTTTCACCATGAACCGTAGGGTAAACATATTATCGGAGAACAACATCAAATCTCTCAAAAATCGTTCAGAATGACATATTGTGATTTTTAAATGATAAGCAAGCAAAAATCACTGTGTATGTGTATGGCAAAAATGTTGGCGTCGCTCACTGGTGTTTTTCACTAATTCCTAAAAGAAAAATGTAAGCTTTCAAGAGCGTATGACTTGTAGGATGTATTTCTATCAATTATCAAAGAAATAGAGGTATCAGGATAAAATTTCATTTTTATTCAATTACTTACTGATAAACTATGCTTCAAAATTGATGAAAGAATTAATCCACTTGACTTGACATTTCAAAATTATGACTGCTCATCCCAGTGTTTCCATGGAAACATATTTTTGAGTTTGAATGTACGCAACTCAGAATGATTCCATTGCTCACCCAGATGTTTTTATTTCAAGTTATTTTCTTCAGTCTAAAGAGCAATTTTACAAATAACGCTGGAAGGCATTGATGACTCATAATCAAATGAAAAGAAATAGATATAGACAAATAACAAGATGAGAAACAGATGTATACACAAATCTTGAAATAAACTGGAAGGGGTGTGGCCGAAAGGGCAAATAATCATTAAAACATGCTGACCTTATACATTTCAATGTAGCACTGAACAAGATGAACACATTTAAAAACATTTGCATTTACATTCATATTAACTGGGAATTATGAATTTTGGCATTTTCATTCATTATTTACCACTGATACCAATGAAATTTGAAAAGGATGAGGTTTCACACAAAGTGCTCAAATTATTCCACTGGGTGCATTGTTTTGTTTTTTGTTGTGCATTGAATATTGGGCAAGATTTTTTATCCCATTGTCCCTCAGTACCAAATGCCTGTAGAACAAAAACAATATTTTGAAACTGTGAAGTGCTTATCGACTCCTTAAATTCAATTGACAAATGAGATATAGGCAGATAGACAGGGAGAAAGAAAGCACGGCTTAGCCAATTTTTGGCCAGAAGCCAAAGTTCACGGAGTTCAATTGGATTTGACAGAAGTCAAAGCACAAAGACGGAAATTATGCGCGTGGTCTACTGGGGACGGACTATTTTCGGCTCCTCTCCTACTGGTTTGCGATATACGGAGTAGAAGATTGGGTAGAGGGGGAGGAGAGTGGTCACTCAAATTTGTAGCCCCCTTTTTTATTCTTAAAAACGTAGGGAGGCAAACAGACAAAATCAGATGCCCCTCCCCCTTTACGTGTGTGTTGCCCACCTCTTTTGGAAAATGCTGAATCCGCCCCTGGTACGCACAGACTAGTGACAGATGCAGAATCTGTTTTTGTGAGCAGCGTGTCTGGTACACTAGGTGGGACGGACAGGAAATTTGCCTGTCACTTTTAATGAGAGAATCACATAAAAATGAGCATGAACTTGACGGTAGAATTAGCAAGATGTTAGTTGGTTTCGGCCTTTGTAGTTATCACTCAACAACTTTGGGGTGTACTGTAACAAAGACGAGTACAATTGCTATAACAGGCAGCAACAGTATACTGTACTTGATTTGATCCATTCATGTTGTTTTCATATATGTACTACCACTTCCACTACTTCCTCTACTTGTACTCCTCTACCATATTATTCACAATTCATTTTCACTGTGGTGATTCCCCTGTATTGTATTTTGTTTGTAAAACCCCCTTTTGCCATGCATTTCAAACCAATAACATATTAAAACATACCAATTTGAAAGAATAAAAAGAATGTAGAGTAAATTAGAGTGTTACTTGTAATAGTGAATTTCAATTAGAGAAATACACAGAATCTGCTCACTGATAGCCTCACACTATATCATTCAAAACTATTTTCAGGACATTGATGTTATTTTCTGATATTTGTTAGTGACAAATGCCATACATGCACTCTTTAAAGACTCATAAGAAAAAAAAAATATGTTTGATTGACCCAAACAAACTATATGTCTGGCTTTAAAGGTTAGTGACATCATTGGGAACACTTGGAAATGCCTCAAGAAGCAAATGAGTTGAAATATATACCAGCTGTTCACTAGCAGATGTGG
>JZLH01S0001702.1:33068-45230 GCA_001188425.1 Eucidaris tribuloides
CTTCTTTGTCATGCCTGACCACACCAGATGATTGTTGCTGTTTTGTTTGCTTCGGTGGGGTGTTTTACTACAGGGTCCTGGTGGTTTAGGGGGTCATTGTGGATGGCCCGATTCCCATGTTTGCCTTTGTCTGATTTAGTCTGAACTCACCCCTCCAAGGGGAATGACTGAATGAAGTTAGACTTAGGGATCAGCTCAACAAAGCACAAGACATACGTGCTGTACTGTACAGGCATAGGTGTGTGCATGTATGTATGTGTAATGTATGTACACAGAGAATGGCACTATCCATGGAGGTAGTATGAAGTTCTGTGAGCTCAATGGTATTGACCACAGTCAATGTACATGGATAGTATGTACCTCCATGGTGTACGTTTACCGTGTCTAGGTGCATTATTTATGTCCCCTTCATTTCAGTTGTTACCATTAGTCATAGATGCAGTCACAGATATTGTCAGTGTTCACATAACTATTACTGGCGTGAATATGTGTGAGGTGTACTGTATACTGTCCGTGTCTGTGTCTGTGTCTGTGTGCCTGTCTTACATGAGTATGTGTGTGTCTGGGGAGTGTACAGCCAGGTACATGTACATGTATCTGTATTGTACTACTGTAAGTGTGCGTGCATGTGTCTTGTGTGAGTCTGTAGACAGTGTATGTACTTGGTGTGTGCATGGACTGCATGGAGGTGTGTTTCGATCATTTACATAAAATTAGGTGATGGCAGGTTTTCTGATTGAGCTGTTGAGAGAAATCATCACCTTACTGATTAGATTGCTTTCCATGATTGTCGTGCATGCTTCTTATGACATGATACATGTAGGCCTACTCTCCTAGATGTAGCTCTGCCTCCATGATTGTACAGACACTTGAGGTCTTTTTCTCATAATTTCACAGATCAACTTCACCAGTATTTGATTACATTGTGTTTTAGCATCTGTAGTCAAAACTACAGTACAAGGATAGAGTATACCTATACCATATATTTTGCCATATATTTTCGCGATTTTGCTTCTTGAAAGACGAGGAATTCGCGAGAGTATATTTTCGCGATTTTATTCCATTTGCATTCACTTTGTACAGGAATATCAGCAACTGAAAATTTATGCGTTCAGTAAGTCCCGAAATTCACAAAAATAAAACCATCGCAAAATATTCAGTGTATACAGTACATAGCCTATTTGTGCCCCTGTATTCATAATAAAGATGTCAATAATATTCTGATGGGGGTCCTTTTGCTGTACAGGCCAAATTTTGTGACAAAAATGAAATGTATGCTGGTATTAGAAGAAGAAGAAGACTCCTAATGTTTTTGTTGATGGTACCATGCTAGTAAATACATGTACACGTTATTTTTAAATGCCTCCACCTCATAGACACTGAAGGCAATAGCCAGTGGGCAGTGGCCTAATATGTATTCAATATTCATGTTCTAGGGACTTTGATTTTCCAGTTTAAGAAGACAGCCTTTTTCATTTCAAAAAATCTGGAATTCCATTTCAACTTGCCTAAAAAATGGAAATTTCGTTTTGCCATAGATTTTGTATGTACATAAAAAAGCAACAATTCTGTTTTGAAGTAGAATTTAATACAAATATTAGTTACATACTGATATTACATTGGTTTTGACCTGGAGCTGTCACTGCTTAGCATTGAGGGGGTTAAGTCACATTGAAACAAGCCTGACATGTATTCAATTTATGCCATTCAGGGCTGGGCAGTTAATCATGGTCATTCATTGTTTCCTCATGTCTGAATTAATTACAGATAAATGGGGTCAGATCTGTCCTGTAATCTTTTGAGAGTCATCATTAACTAGTAGTACATGTAGGTCAGAGCATGGTCAGAATATCAGCTGTGTGGGAGTGAGAAGAAAAACTCCGGAAGTATCCGTATACCTACACCACATGTACATGCACATCAGCATGAATTTGGTTACAACCCGCTGGGGACTTAAAGATTGTGTCATTCATTTGCACGTCAAAAAGCACCTAAATGAATGAAATCAGCTGAAATCATATCCATGTGAATTGATATAAATAAACCCTCTCATAGAGACTTGGGGTAAAATGTTGAGTTTTGGTGAAATCTGAACGGTTAAACTTCATCCTTTTCAAATTACTCAGAAGCAATTTCAAAAAAATCCGCAACGTCAAACGTGCACGTGCCGTTCCAAAATTGTCTGTTCAGCCGTTAGCCAAAGTTGTGCAGAGTTAGCCGTTTAACCAATCAGTGCGCTCGCTGGTCTTGCGACGATACACATAACCGCGATTCGCAGTTTGAGCAAAATTGAAACTCACGGAAAGAACAACATTCTGGTAACATGTCGTTATTAGTTTTTCTCATAAAACAACAAATTCATGACGTATGGAGCTCAAACTTTCAACACACCATTTGTAAGTACTAAAAGTACTGAACTACCGTTTGGTATTGATAATGAAGGGAAGTAATGGACTTGCACATCCCTGACACAATCTTTAAAACAAGATATATCGGGTAGGAGTCTAATAAAGATGTGTGTTATATTAAAATTAAATCATCTCCAATTCAGTTTAGGATATTCCCACTGATTTTTATACAACTATGTACATGTATTTGGTACTCATTGTGGTTCAAAAATCAAATCTCTTTTTGCCATTTGCATAACAGGCCTTTACTTTTAGATATTCCTTCTAGAAATTTATTATTTAGGATAAACTCGAGTACTGGTTGCGTTTCATTGGTTTCTGTGTGAAAGCATATCACATTTGCATTATTAGTTCACTTCAAATAAAATAGTTGGAGGATTGGCAGCTTAAACAACTGATTTTTTTTTTCATCACCATCCCCTTGTGTTGCAATATTGACAATTAATATTGTCCCACATATTGATTTCTGTGTTAGTACTGTGTGACATTTTGTAAAAAATGAAGTGTTCTGTCTGTCTTCTGTACTACGTATACTACAGTGACATTTTCGGAATATCTGTTTATAGATGGTTTGAAAATGCTTGATAATGATATTGATTGAAATATTGTTATTCTGCAAGTAGGCCCCCAACTCAATCTTTTTTTAACCTGTTCAGCAACACACTCCAAACTGCATGTGCCTTTAAAGTCATTGTTCTTCAGTGTCAATTCTCTGCAGTGCAGTACTCCAGATTGCGACCTGATAACCAAACAGGTGATGCATGCTTGCACCGTGAAGTGTGTGGTCATATCCATAGTACTCAGAGATGGATCCCACCCGATTCTTCACCAAATCACCCCCAATCCATTAGCAACCATTTTCACTTGATTCAACTGCATGAGCCGTGTGATAAATTCACTGTTTATGGTGGCTTTCCATCTTCCGTAATGCTTTAGGTAGGCGAACGTTATTTATCCTGCAGGAACAAGCCCTTGTGTTGCACAAATCAGGGTCTGAACAATCCGTGCTATAGACTACTTCCAGAGGCCCTGCGTCATAGCTGCTACTAGTCTGAATTCCAGACCCTGCGTCTTTTTCTCCCTCTGAGTAGCAGTGCGGTTGCATATTTATAATAGGATAGGTTAATCTAAACGTCTGGAAGCCAGACTAAGCTGCTACTGACACTGACCAAATTAGTCTTGGTTCAAGTCAGTGTATAATGTTGTCAAATTGTCAAAACAGAGAGTTAGAGACTGTGCTTGCAGACTAGACCTTATTCCTGTGTATCCCCAAGTTCCTCTTTTATACTTGATTTAGTCGGATATTTGTCCCATGTATTTTCACTGATCTAATAGATTCCCTTGATTTTCCTACTTTTGTTTGAAATCTATATGTGTAGTGCTATCAAGTATCAAACAGGAATTCACCTTTAAATGATTTAAAAGTGTTTGAAAAAATTCAGAAAAACAGACGTAAATACATGTAAATGAAACCCAGAGGATCTCTTACTCTTACAAACAACCGCAATCGGCAAAATAGAGGCAAAATACTGAAAATAGAGTGTGTTTATCAGTTAGTGTTACAGGATTTCTACAGAAGGAGGGTAGTCCTTGAAATAAATGAACCACATGTCGGATGTGTTTTCATGCTGATCAAGCCTGATCAAACAAAACACTAATTAGGCGTGCCGCCGCTGAGCAGAGTGAAAAGGAACGAGACCCGAAGAAATTGTTCTGGATCTGATGGGACCTTCAATCCTTTACGACTCACAAATCACTTTGGTGCGCGGTAAATCACAGTTTTCTGTGTCGGAAATGTTGCCATTCTTGTGTGAGATTGGGCATGTTTTCCTCCTGACTGAAGAGTTTTGAGTTAGAATAATTGGATTTTAGTACTCGTTTTTTTTTCAACTTCAGTGTGTTGAAGACGTATACAATGTAGCATGAAGCAAACATTTATGCAGAAAATCATCAGACCCCAGAGAAATAGGTTGTTGATGAATTGAGGGATATGTTTTCCATGAATTTTGTTTTTCTCTGTTGATGATTAGTTTACACATTGCAGAAGCCTGAAGTTTATTATGTAATTCAAGTGGTATTATATTTTGAAATGTAAACATGTATCAGAACATAAATCAAAACAGCTTGAACATGTCTAGCTGAGGAATACCGGAATAAGAGGTCATAAAGGATAATGTTGTATTTATTGGATTACTGATTAATTTCCGTTGTTCGTGCTTATCACAGGGCTCGACACTAGCACTTGCCAGCTTGCCCGGGGCAAGTAAAATTTCATGTGGGGCAAGTAAAAACTCAAAATGTTATATTTTACTTGCCCGCTTGGGCAAGTAAAATTTTGATCATGAAATGAGCAAAATATGTCAAAAAACAAAAAAAATGTGTCTAAAATTTTGTGTCCAGGTCTATTTCAACATTATTTCATTCATTGAATGTAATTCTATGACTCAGCGTCATAAATCTCATCTTTCATAACCCCCAGAATTAAAATAATAAATGTCCAATGCTATAAAAAGCCGTGTTGCTTAAAATTAGTGAGAAATCATTTTTAATGTTTTTATTTATTGTTTATTATCGGGCAAGTAAATATTTCATTCGGGCAAGTAAAAATCTGAAAGTGATAATTTCACTTGCCCGAAGGGCAAGCAAGAGAAAAAGTTAATGTGGAGCCCTGCTTATCATGTCATATCTCCAACCATCCAGTATGTATCCGTCAAATTTATGCTCTTCATATTCTCAGTATTGCTCTTAAGGGTATAAAACTAAACACAGTCCGTATTTTAACTTGATCAAACTTGGTAAGTAGCTGTCAAATTAATTGTTTGTTGGGGATTCATGAAGACCAGGACATTCCCCGGTCTTTAAAATAGATCTACCAGTTTTTGTCTTGCCTGCTATGCATATTCAGAAGTGAGACATTCACATAGGCACCACTTTTCTGACAACGGCAGTGGTGGTTGGTGGTGGTGTCAACAATAAAACTTACGCAAGGTGAAGTTTTTGAATTTTTGGCAGTGTTGTAGTCCTCGAGGATGGCCTCGTCCTCGAGGCCAAAATCCTGGCCTTGGCCTCGTCCTTGACCTCGGAGAAAAATCCTCGGCCTCGTCCTTGGACACTTGCGTCAATCCTCGGAATCCTCGAGCGAGGCCGGGCCGAGGCCGGGTAAAATCCGGGGTAAACTGCATACGCTTGAGCACTATGGGTAACAGTTTGAAGATTTCCCGCATCTGCCTTGACATGATTTTGCTTCACCAGTGTATTTTGAGAAACTGGAAATCGAATAGGCCTACTGTTTTTTGTTTGTTTGTTTGTTTTTAAATGCTTTGAAGAGGCACGGATCTATGCTAAGTCTGTGCGATATGCAACGAATCTGATTGAGTGATATGATTTTATGCATGACCCCCCTAGTAGCCAGAGTCTTGTGAATTTTGTGAAAAGTTTTGTCGAAAAAAATCGCGAAAATATTTCCGAAAAAATACATTTCAAAATTTTCAACTTTTAACAAAAAATTTCGTAAAAACTTCTGTGAATTTTTTGCGAAAATTTGTCTGCAGAGCCACCATAGGATTGTGATCTGAATGAACACTGACCAGCAGTACAGTGCAGTGCATCTAGATCTAGCACTGAAAGAGTGAAAGTGCACTGCTGTGATTCATGCTATAGTGTAAAGAAATGTATTTATGTCTGCTAAAACATCACAAACTGCTCCTATTGTTAATTTATTTAACAGATTTTGTTTGTATACTCTTGCGTGTGTCAGCTGTGCACTACATAGGGGCTGCTTGTGATTGTGCATGCTAGTGTGAAGATATGTAGGTATGTCTGCTAAAACATGACAAACTGCTAATATGGTTACTTTAGAACAGATTTTCTTTGTCTTGTGAGTGTATCAACTGTGCACTATACATGTATAGGGGCTGGGCGTGGTTTTCAAATACGGCATAGTCATACATTGATAAGACAAGTACACAAAGTTCATAAATGAGAATGAGGAGAGATCCAGTAGTGTCTATGAATATAAGTGTATGCGTGTGTTGTATGGAGAGTTGAGGGGTCATAACATGAGATTAACCTTATACAATATTAAATGGGGGGGGGGTCAATTTGACCCCCCTGACGATTTTCGCGACCATGCCGCCGCGCAAAATATTTTGATCGCGTCGCTCGCTGACTTTTTACTTTCAAGTCTTACGCATCTTTTGAGACTATTTTCGTGAAAATAGGACGTACCATTACGACGCTGCGCAACTTTTTATACATGCATGTCAACCCCAAAATCGCTCAAAAACGTGATTTCGTGTACAAAATCAATTTGGACAATTGTGTTTTCAAGCCAAAAATCATAAATGTATGCGATTGGAATTGGGCTTTTACTGGTTGAATGAATTAGATTTTACATGTCCTGGTTTAATGATTGCAAAAGTGTCCCGCCCAACAAATTTCATTACGAAAAAACAATAGAAAACAAAAGGTCGAAAAAAAACAAAAGAAACATACATAAGAAAAATTCAGCAAAACAATAAAATCATAAAGAAATTAATTCCAAATTCCGGCAAATTTTTTGTAGAATGATTTGTGAAGAAATTGTCAGAATGAATATTTTTCCAAGCAAAAATTAGTAATTCTACCTAGCTATTTGTTAAGTGAGTTATAGGCGAAAGACATAATTTTTCATGCACCATTATTTGACATAATTAATTTATTTAAAAAAATAAAAAAAAAACTATTTTTTTGAAAAATTTTACTATACAGTCGTGAGTTTACATCCGGCTCTATGCGCAATGCAAATTTTTGCACGGCGGATCGCGCAATCGGCGGCCCGAGATCTTGAAGGGGGGGTTCAAATTGCCCCCCCCCCCTTAACAAAAACTGAACATGGTTAAACCATGGTTTTGACAATATACCATGGTACTACCATGGTATTCCCATTGTTTAAGATTGTTCATTTTTTATAAGGGCCCCCCCCCCCCAGTAAAAACCTGGTCTGAAATAGCCCAGTTAAAAGAGGGTTAAACAATAAGAATCAACACAAACAAGGAAACCTTCAGTAGAGAACATGAAATGACATATTTTCTTTTGATCCTGCCTTGCCATTAATGTTTGGCCTCGGCCGGCCTCGGCCCCCAAAATCTGGCCTCGGTCTGGCCTCGGCCTCTCTTGGCCTTGGCCTCGTCCTCGTCCTCGGCCTTTTTTAGACCCCCGGCCTTGGCCTCGTCCTTGACCTCGGAGAAAAATCCTTGGCCTCGTCCTTGACCTTGGATGAGCCGGCCTCGGATACAACACTGATTTTTGGCATAATCATTTCTTGGAACTTTGACAAAAGGATTATGAAGTATCACTAATCATTCGAGTTGAATTTCAGATCACAAAATCAAGGTCAAGGGTCATTTCAGGTCAACAGACTTAGACTATGTTGTGGAGTCAACTTTTCCTTTATTTCTCCTCAGATTTTGATTCTGATTACTCAGACTGATAAAGGTAGGTGAGGGATTCAAGATTTTTCACAGAATTTTGAAATCAATTAATATTATGCTAATTAATGCAAATTTATTCAAAATCACAATGAAAATGCTACTTAATTTCTTGGTGGATTTTAATTTTGTTTGTTTTATCTGATAGGGCTTGGGGGCTTTCAAATTTCCACACAGAATTCGGAAGTTCATCCATTACGCTAATTTTTTTTATTTTATGTAGAAGTGGAAGGCTCTATTATAAATTTGGGGGTGTCAACTGATAAAGATCTAGACATGCTGTGTCTTGATGTGATTATGTTACAAATTTATAAAACCAGTAGTGTACATGTACCATACCTGTGTACAAAGTGGTATGTCCTAATTAAGTGATAGCATTGTAGAAGTGGAAGGTTCCACCCTACAAATTAGGGGTTGTCAAACTGTGCGCTAGAGATGTATCCCACAATTTAGGAAACCGCTTTCTGTCTTGGTGTGCATCTCGTTCATCACACTTGATGTAATTATGAGACTTGTCCTCCGTAATGGATACCTGCTGCTCGGAATGCCCTGTGGTTGATATCCCAAGTGGGAACAAATGGAGTGGAGTGGATTGAGTTGTAATCAGCAGATGAATGTATTTGTTACATGGACGGCTGAGCCCATGAAGACTTAATTCAGTGAGAATTGTGGACGCTTATTAAAAGTTGTTTATCAGTTTGGTGGATGTGTAAGATGTGTTTAGTGGCAGTGGTTGTGGTTTTGGGATATTGTGAATTGCTAAATTAACAAGGTGGTGCAAAATTGTTCAATTTTATGGGTTGATTCAATATACAATATTCAGGGGAATATAGCAGGTTGAACTGGAAAACATGTACAGTGTACATTGTAAATTTGCATAAAATACTGTAACCCCCCCCCCCAAAAAAAAGAAATCCTTCATAGCTACATTGCTACAAAACATTATAATTTCTCCTCGGGTGCTGAAAGCCCTGTGTAATTTAATTTATAGGCATTACAGGTGCATGTATGTCTGGTTTTGTCTGACTTGTTTTGATGTTTGTTTTGTGTAGGTCTATTTGATGTTTAACTCCACAAAGTCTTTGTAGTTTGTAGGCATTCTTTTGCCTACTTCATCAATTGTAGAAACAACGGTATTATTATTATATCAACATCATGATCATCGTCATCATCATCATTATTATTATCATCATCATCGTCATTATTTTGGTTGCAATACACAAGCAACTGCCAGGTAAACGCATACATTTTCATCATAGCATGGGTGATTTTTTCTTATATCTTTGTGGTGGAAAGTCAAACCAGCTTTCATTATAAGGAAACCCATGCCGTATTATACAGTGGATTGTCATACTTGACACAGCTCGAGACTACAATGCACTCGTCAGAATGAGAGTAATGAATCAGAAACCCCCCTCTGTCCTCTGTCTTGTGACCTATTGTCACATGTCACACGTTATCTGCCCAGAAGGTGTTGGGATTTTTTTCGCAAGTGTGCACCACCGTTGTATCACAAAGGAACAACAGCGTTTTGATAATACCAGGGCGAGATTAGGGAAAGACTGATACATGTAAATGATATGTGACCTGACACACGTCCTAATGATACCCTTATAAAGTCGTAAACTGTGAAGTTGCAAGTCAAAAATAACATTTGGGAACATTAAAATTTGACATCAGATAGTCGAAGTATCTAACATGCAATGATTGAAGGAATCTGTTACGCTAATCCCCCATTTTTTCAATGTTTTGTAATTGTGTCAGTCTGTGGGTTTGTTTGTATGTGTACTGGCATACTGTGTTTGTGTGTGTGTGTGTGTGTGTGTGTGTGTGTGTGTGTGTGTGTGTGTGTGTGTGTGTGTGTGTGTGTGTGTGTGTGTGTGTGTGTGTGTCGTGTGTGTGTGTGTGTGTGTGTGTGTGTGTGTGTGTGTGTGTGTGTGTGTGTGTGTGTGTGTTGTGTTATATACACAGAAGCCTGTTTTGGGACAGTATAATTTTCTGTACTTTTCAGCAGGAAAGTGAGTGGTCAGTTGTAAAATCGCAGACAATTCAGGCTCTTCTCATGTTGGAAACTGTGTAGTCTTGATTTCAGACCCTGCATCTACATGTACATGTAGGCCTATGTCTTCCCCCATTGCATTGCTGCAGTTCTGAAGCTGCTGCAGTTCTGAAGCAGCTGCAACTTGTGATTGAATAAAGGCCATCAGGGCACTAGTCTTAGTCAAAGCAGTGGACTGAAGACTTTTCTCCTCAAAATATATTTGATTGGTTTAATCTACATGTTAAAGCCACTGGCTAACATTTACCACAGTTAAAAAAATGTGAACTACATAATCCTCCATGGTCCAAGTGTCTTTGATAAGGTCTAAAAATAAAGCCCTGAGAAAATTGTATTTCAAAATGATTATTTAGTGCTTTAAAAAAGTGAACCCACCTTCCCATTTCCTCCCATAGACTTACTGTGTGTGCATCTAGGCTATTTTTTACTCGCCCCGAGTAATAATTGTTTATTCACTCAAGTAGTAGGTCAATGCTCTTATCTTGCCAGTGGCAGCATAAATTTCCAAACTTTTGTAATCTAGGGTGTTTACTTGTCCATTCAAACAGCTCAGAGAGCAAAGTTTGACAATTTTTTAATTTGAAGCTCCACAATGTTAGCCTATTACTTTAATATCTGGAATCAAGAATAAAATGAAAGTAGTTTCCCTATCGATATGGGAGGGGTTACTTTAACGTGTCTGGAAGCCAGACTAGAAACAGCCTGGCCATTGACGGGACATGTTGGCACCCAGGGAGGTATAATTCCACGGAAATGTGAAAGTTTGACCGTGAAATAGAAAACCAAAAGTTGAGTGAGGAAATTAATAGTTCCTAGTTGATTGTCCTTTCCTTAGTTTCCTGAGATCAAGACAATTTTCCGTTGCCAGCCAAGCGTACATGTACACTGTGGCACATGTGTGTGTGTGTGTGTGTGGTGTATTGAATCACATACTGTAATCTCCTCCTACACCAATATGGTCTACATGTATTGTAGGTGTGCTACATGTTTGAGTTTGGGCTTGGCTGGTTAAATACTTGATCTTTTTCTGTAATATGTAGTTGAAAAAAAAATTGAAGAAGCATAATTTAAGAAAGTGGATAATTTCTTTACTTGTGTATATATGTACTGTAGGTCCCATACCATGTAGGCCTATTTGTATGTGTGTATTTACATGTTACATGCACTGTAGTGTAGACCTATAAAGTAGGCTATGTTTATTGGTATCAAGGAAAAATAAAAATTTGCTTTTCAGGGGGCTACTTTTCCTGTTTCAGTGCATTCCCGATTACTCTTTTGTATTGAATCCTATATGGCAATTAATGGGGGCCCTTTCGCTATTTTTTTTTGGGGGGGGGTCAAAATTGCCCCACACCCCCTTGTATTTTTTTCCCGATTGGTATGTGTGTATGTATGTGTTTACGTATGATGTGGCTGTTACAAATTTTAAGCCTCTGATGCTAAAAATAGTACAGGGTGTACTAATCCTATTCTTTCTCTAACCCTGCTTATCACTTAATCAGTGCCATTCACTGGCAAGTTATCCTGTATTAACTAACTACACTATAATTCCATTATACCCGCTTAACACTGCTATATGCATAGTTTTGCAAGTGTATGATACAGTTATAGTCAGCCAGTCATAACCTTGTATTCAGACATAATACATGATGTGTCTGATAGTCTCAGTTCCAGACCATGGAACTTTTCTACTCCCACAGCTCTGAAGAAATAGTACTAGACAATAGTTTTAGTCAAAGCAGTTAACTGAAAATACTAGTTTCCCTATAAAAAAGAAAAGAAAAGAAAGAAACTGGGATAATCCAAACGTCTGGAAGCCAGACTAGTGTCTGAAGGTTTAACTTCCATATCAAAGCTGGTACTGTAGACTAGCAGTGCGGAGACAAACTATACATGTATTTCAACTTGTTTGTCTCAAGTTGTTTTTCTTTATTGAAGGGCTACACAGTAATGAGCTCACCGTAGCAGTCAATCGTAATGTAATATTGCGTATGACCAGAGACGGTGAAATAATTCTGTAATCACATGGCAGTTAATTGGCTGTTTTGACGTCATCAGGCTCAGGCTTGTCAGTCACTAGGACAAACGATGAATTCTGGGTCCTCAAAAGCAATTTGTTTGTCATCGTGAAAAAAAATATGTATGCTTAAGGGGAAAAATGATGTCTCAAATGTTGATGATGTATTGACAACTGTGATACCATCTGTGCTTAGTAAATTCTGTTTAA
>JZLH01S0001708.1:1605-16092 GCA_001188425.1 Eucidaris tribuloides
ACCGATTCATGAAGAGTTTTGTCGGTGATTCTCATTGACAATTTTGCTCTCAGCAAATCAGATGCAAGGATTTTAGTAGTTTATAACAGTTGTCAGTGAAAATCTCCTCATGAACGTTTACGTTCCCGTGGTCTCCAGACTACCGCTCATGTCACAATTTGAGCAAGCGACAATTCTAAATCTGACCAAACTCAAACGGATCATTGTTTATCCTTCATCCTTTACCAGTTTACCCATAAAACCATAGAGGGCGGGTGATTGCCGGATTTAGAATATGTTTTTTTTATGTATACATTTCTTTAGCTAGATCTATTCTAAACAAAATAAGAAATCAATGATATTCATTTTGATGCGGAGATTACCGCTTAAAGCCCAAGTTTAGTTTTGGGGATTTTTTTCTATTTGAAAGCTTTATGCCCAAAGGTCATATCACACCAATAACAGATTCTGAATTAACCCTTTGGATGCTATAATGTGAAATGTAGTCGAAAATCTCTGGGGTCCCCCTCCCGAGATTTTTCATTAATCAATTTAAAAACTAAACGAAAGACATTCAGAATCTGTTATTGGTGGATGACCTTTGGGCATAAAGCTTTCAAATAAAAAAAATCCCAAAAGTAAACTTGGGCTTTAAAGCAATAATTTTATTTTCACAAATTACTAGTACTCGATTTTTGGCACGCAATGGCGATTGATATTTTGTTCTTCTCTCTCACAGATCGGGTTTGCAAGGAACTGTTCAAAAGATGTATGTACACCTGACCTTGCCATTGAGGCCAATATGTAAGATAGTTGTTTATTTTCGCAACTTATTAATATTTTGCGTTAATATCACTAAAGATGATGCTTACACCAAAACTTGAGCTCATAAAGCAAATAAAGTGAAGTCATCCATTATGATGATTCACCTAAATCCCATAAATTATTCGGTTTGAAAGTCACCTTTTCGTAAAAAAATAAATAAAGGTCCATACCACCACTGCAATATTCGGATTACCAGGAATTAGTTTAATATGTAGGAAAAATAAATTTGGATAATGTTATTGTCATAAACGTAAATGGTATGATTAACTTACCTTGATCGTGATGTCTCCGCTTACCTAAAACATTGCTGTAATTATATTTTCTTTGGATGGATCTAGGTTACTTTCTTGTCTCTGTATAAGGAATAATATGCAATGATAAATAAGATATTTCTTTCTTCTTACGTTTATACTTCTCTTTTTAGGAATGTTGATGTTTTTACTGTCGGAACTTCTCAAGATTTATATCTTGACATCCGTGTAACCAACAACGGTGAAGATGCATTCCTCTCCGTGGTAGATGTCACGGAGCCAACAGGAATCTACTTTGTACAAGTCGAGAGAGCAAGCTCGGTAAGTCCTCGATATTAACTTGTTTTTACGTTCTATTACAGAAATACTTAACCTCCTGATATTGATTTTATTGAAGATCGCCTACATTAGTTCACGTGATGGAATTCTTGTTTCAGCATTTAAAAAAAAATGTATTTATTTATTTCTGCATGGTAAAAAATTAAGTAAAAAGTAAGCAAATTATTACCAATCATACATAAAATGAATGAAGACGTACAATAATGCATTATTTATGTGAGAAAACATAAGACAGTTAAGGGAGCGTACCATGCAGGAGGATCACCAAAATAAGCAGAGTTTATGCTTAAACATTGTTAACGACCAGATAAGAAATGCGAAAAACAAGAACAAACTGACATTATTTATCCTTTCAAAACCCGTATTACTATACTTAGGCCTATCTACCGCTAAATTGTTACAAATACACTCAGCAAAAAGGGGGTAGACATTCAATTTTCAGAGTAAAATACAAACAATCAGAAAAGTAAGCAATACAAAATAATGAAATACATATCAAACTAAAGGTAAATGACATGATTGGGGGTAGTCCTCAACTTGGGGTAAAAACTAATTTAGAACCAAATAAACTATGCAGGGATTCTACTGTGAAAATTGTGTAGTCAAAAGTTAACTCATTTTAAAATAATGCCCATCAGTATGCCTTGTAACAGACAAATTTGTAGTGTAGCCTTCTATGGAGATTAAATCTATCGTGCCCTGATAAAATTAAACTGCTGACCTGTTCATGCTTGATTCTCCTAAAAGTAAACAAATTCAAGACAAATCCTTCCAGCCAGGAGATCCACTCCAGCTGGTGTACATTTGGTTTATCTTTCAACGAGTTTGGTTCCAAAGGCATTTTTTTACTTCTCCCAATCATATCACTTAGCTTTAAAGGGAAATATTAATTTTCCATATGATTGATTTAAAAATTACATGTGTTACAGTTGTAAAGTCGCTTGGGTGGACACGTATGAAGGACACATCATAGAAAGGAAGGTATGCTTTCGGATAATAATCAAGAATGCAGCATGATGGCTTCGAATGTTAGTATGTATTATTATCAATATATGATAGGTATAATGTCATTGAGCTTAAGTAACAAAAAATAACCATATCATATTAGAAGTACATACTTATAATATTTTGATATTATAGGGCGCCCTCGGTAGTTGTACGTACAACCCCACGTTGCTACTCCGTACCTGCGACATTGGAAATCCAATTCATGCTGGCACTGAAGTGAGTATATTTATTTATTTATTCATTAAGTTTATTTCATAATTTATTTATCTATTTATCCATTCATTTTTTGCCAGTGTATTATTTACTAATTTGTCTATGCATATGTGTGTTTATGTATATTATTTATGTGTTTATTTATTTAAATATATGTGTTTATGTTGGTACTTTGTCTTTATTTTCTATTCATTTATGCATTCACAATGATTTCACCATGATTTCATCTTACGTCAATGAAAGCGAGTCCAGGATTAAAATGATCTCATGTTTTCATTTAGCATGTCCTTTATCGATCAAAGACGATCATGAAACAAATTAACCTCACTTGTTCTTAATGTCACTTTAGGTTAGTACCAGAATACATTACCAGACTGATAGATTCACTGCTGCAAGTGACACAGTTCGATTCAATGTAACGGCTCGCAGGTGAGTTAATGTCAATATCTAATGAATTATTTGAAGAGTTTCATAGCAAAACCCAATATATCCATTTTAGGCAAACTGAGATTAAAGACATTTTTTACTGTGCAAATATAGAGTATGGTAAAAAACTCAACTATGTATGTAATGATAACATTACAGTGACCAATTCACATAAATCTACATATATGGCATTTTACCAAAATTAATTGCTTTAATTGCAGTTTTATGGCAAAATGCCATATATCCATAAATCGTTTCTTTGCAAAATACCATATTTTCATTTTGAATTCCGATCGAGGAGGCGAAACGGAGCATCTAATCAATGTTTTTCCATGGACTGCATGCTAGCGCGCGCCTGGCTTGCCTGAGGTCACTTTGCAATTGTAGAATTTCAGGGCGTCGCCATGTTGGATATGATATGCACGCTGATTGGCCAAGTGGATATATTGGGTTTTGACATGAAAGACATGTGGATATATTGGGTTTTGCCATGAAACCATGCGGATATATTGGGTTTTACCATGAAACCATGTTGTTGTTTTTTCAAAATCACCAAATCTGAGTTTATGGTGAATTTTTGAAAAAAAATGCTGTCATGCACTTGGCCTGCCTTGGGTCACTGTGCGTCTGTAGAGTTTTAAGGGCGCCGCCATGTTGGGAATCTATGCACTCTGATTGGCTGAGTGGATATATTGGGTTTTGACATGAAAGTCAGGTGGCGTTTAGTGGGTTTTGTCATAAAACCGAGTTTTCGAAATCACGAAAATAGACGTTAAAGTGAATTTTGGAAAAAATGAAAATGTACGCCAGGTAACCCTTTCGCTATTCAACATTTTGTCTACCATTTGTGAAAAAAAATGCAAAAATGGCGTTTATTGGCTTTTGCAATAAAACTCTTCATTTGCTCACAAAGGTATGGAATTATCTTAAGCTGAGTGATTTTTATACCAAATAAAATCACTTCTTATGTTTACATATATATTTTAAAGCCACAAGCTAACATTAATCACAGTTTAAAAAAAAAACTGTGAGCTACATAATCCTCTTTGCTTTAAGTGTTTTTGATAAGGTCTAAAAATGAAGCCCTGAAAAAAGTTGTATTTCAAAATGATTTAGTGCTTTAAAAAAGTGAAAATCTACAAACACTCAAATTGACCGGATTCACCTGCCCATTTCCTCCCATAGACTTACTGTGTGCAGATCTGGGCTATTTTATCCTCTACCCGAGTACAAATTATTCATTCATGCATATGTTGCCAGTGGCAGCATACCCTTCCAAACTTTTCTTTCTAGGCTGTTTATTTGTCCATTTGAGTACTACGATATAGCTTACATATCACAGTTTGACAATTTCTTTTTTTAATTGAAGCTCCACAATGTTAGCGTGTGGCTTTAATCATAATGAACTTGAGATACTTTTGTTATATCAGAATCAATTGGAAATAATGATTTAAACACATAATTTACAACTTTAAATTTTGTATGATGTCTTACGTTGTACAGGCTGCTTATAACGGCTCACAGATATGGGGCAGAGGTATTTTTCCGTGATGAAAATAAATTGGTTCTACTGCATAAATGTTACCCTCCACATTTAATGCGTACCATACCAAAAAATACCTGCCTCGCCTCGTCTTTGATTATATGTTAGACAGTTACGTTTATAAGCAAATATTATTATAAAATGGCCTTTTCTGTGGATAAGGACGACCCTTTCGCACACCCTGCGCTCCTTCATCAAGAAGTCTCAATGGTAATAACCCGCCCCCCCCCCACACACACAGACTTTCTTGTGCTTACCTGCTGAAAGCCTCGACTACTTTCATATTTATCTATATTGCTTGTATTCTTTTAGCGGTGACGCAGAAATGCCTGCTGCGGAAATCGACAATTCGGTTGTTATATCCATTCCTGCTCGAGCTACCGCCAATCTCACACTGCAAGGGTAAGTCTCCACATGATGACAAAGGTTGTTTCAATATGGGTTTCTTCAGCAGACACACCATGTTATACAGGGGCGTCGATCCATGTGTCGAATTGGGACGAGGGGGAGTGGGGGCAAAAGTGAAAAAATGTCAAAAATTTTCGGCGCGCTCTGTACGCCAAATTGTAATACAGAATTTTCGCGCGCGCGGAAAATTGGCAATTTTGTAGGTTTAATAGTATTTTTGTGCCATGTTTAATGGTTTTGTAGTGCTTTCCCGTGCTTATTAAAACATATAGTTGCATTGCATAATATGCAATATTATGATTTTTTCAAATTGTCAAAATTATTGGGTGGGGGCAAATCGATTTGTTGCGCCCCCCCCCCCCGATCGAGGCCTCTGATGATATATTCCAGGAATTACTTGGCACTCGCATCATTCACAATATTTAGAATTCTAGGTCGATTAGAAGGGCGCCCCTATGTTTTCTATCATCCCTTTCAAGTTCAAGAAACAGAAGGAGGAGGAGGAGGATTCTACATACTGTTTTCACTACTATACAACTACCAGTACTGCAAAAATGCAATAATCCAGGCAAGCTGGAGTTATAAAAAGGACACAAATTATCAATATTCTAATCACTACTTGAATACTTTGGATTTCCAGAACGGCAAATCCTGAGAGAGTCATATTCAAAGAAGCAGACTATCCTTTGGATCGTGAGATCACATCGGCAGCCGACATCGGTCCGCAGGTCCAACACACATTTTCTGTGAGTATCGACTAGTTATTGTGATATCATTATGGATATTTTATGAATTTATTGTGAATTATTGTGAAATTGTTATGAGTGTTTTGTGAATCTTTCAGTAAATTTACTGTGATTTTTTTGTGTGAATTTTATTGCAAATTATACGCGAGAAGATTATGATCTGCAATAACTTTTTGGTAAAAAAAAAAAATAATGGCTTCAGGTGATATGACTTTGATCTATTCCGTCCATAGCTTCGCAACAATGGACCGAGTTTTATTGGAGAGACTAATCTGCGAGTTTTGTGGCCGATGGCGAACGATGAAGAGAACTATCTGCTGTACCTCACGGGTGTCAGTATGAATACAGGAGATGCATGTACGATAACTGGAAATTGGAATCCTGCCAATGTTACGGTGAGAATAATCTTTAACATATTTAGAACTGAGAGTGTAATTTCATTATTTGATAGGGGTCATTCAACGGTTTCACGATAGCTGTGTAGCCTTCCATTGTACGGTGACCGCAAAGGTGCCGCTAGTTGCAAAGAACTATCATTCGGCACCTTTGCGCCTCGCGAAATTTTTCAAGGGCATGGTGCTACCAAATCTGTGGCTAATTGCCACCGCACACACGATTAGCTGCGATCTGATTTTTGGAATAAATCACCATAGCATTAAATATGACCATTTTAACAAAGAATATCTACTTGATTCCGATTCTAATCAATAATATAAATACTAATAGGATTATTTGGGGCATAGCATTACCAACCATATACCCAGAGAGTAATATCCAACTCACTTTTAAATCGTAGACAATCGTCAGACTACTCTGACGTCACTATTACTCAGAGCAGATTTGGCCTTTCCTCGAAACAGGACGTATTTTCAGTGTCACTATATCTGTATGAATATTCAGAACCTCGATAAAAAAAAAATATTTATTTGTCGAACTGTTGATATCAAATGCCATTCAATCTTCCGAAATCTGATCGAAATCTGATCGCCATACCTTGATCCATAACGGTTTGTCACTGTTGGACCAACGTTGGCCTATTTAACCCACCATTGATCCACAACGGTTTGTCACTGTTTGGCCAACGCTACGGTCCACCCTTGGCCAAACTTTGATCCACAACGGTTTGTCACTGTTGGCCAACGCTAGTCCACCCTTGGACCAACCCTACCAAAACGGTTTGTTACTGTTTGGCCAACGCTAGTCCACCCTTGGTCCAACCTTCTCACAACGGTTTGTCACTGTACTGTTGGTCCAACGTTAGTCCACCTTTTGCCCAACCTTATCACAACGGTTTGTCACTGTTGGTTCAACGTTAGTCCACCTTTTGCCCAAACTTGATCCGAAACGGTTTGTCACTGCTTGGCCCACGTCGAACCACCCTTGGCCCAACCTTGATCCACAAGAGTTTGTCACTGTTGGTGAAATCAATTTGGATCACCCTTGGTCCAACTTAGATCCACAACGGGTTTTCACTGTTTGGCCGACGTTGGTACACACATGGGCTAACCTTGATCCACAAGAGTTTGTCACTGTTTGGCCAACTTTAGTTCACCCTTGGCCCAGCATTGATCCACAAAGTTCTGTCATTGTTGGAACACTGTTGGTTCATCCTCGGCCCAACCGTGATCTTTACAACAGTTTGTTACTGTTGGGCCAACGTCCAACGTTGCTACGAACGACAACAAACATTGGACGATACCAAACATGCGTGTGTAATGTAAGGGCAATAGGCAAGCTTATGTGATTTAAGTTGGCCTAACGGAGTAGGAAGACATATGGGTATGAGTGAAGTGTACAAGCTTACTTTCTCAAGAACTGGTTTGAAATAAAAGATTGAATTTCCAGTTAAGATTAAGTTCACTCCTTGCGGATTTATTTTAAGGAGATTTCGGGTGAATTTCATTCGTTATGTCTCTCTTTTCAGAGTAAGTACAGGACTTTGTCAGGATTAATATAAGTGTCGACTAAGCAATGTAGTCATTTCATAAGAATAGATTCACTCAAAATACCTGATAAAATACACCATAATTATTATCCCCCACAAATCATTAAACAGTCACTCCTTCTCTTAAATCTTCTATAAAAGAGTATTTTTAGAATTAAATTTTTGGTACTGATTTTTTTTCAATATTTAGGCGTTCGAAGTTGTAACATTGCCTTGGGTTTATTTTGTTCAGCTTACTGACGAATCGGCCTCAGGCAGCAGCACCTCGACACTACGGAAACGAAGACAAACTTCAACCGACGCCGAGGCGGTTGCCCTGCCCCTCACCGACACGAACTCGACAGCCACAGTGTCTTACGCAGACTGCGATACCCTGGCTAACTGCTATCAGATCGTATGTCCGATCACATCTTTGGGAACAGGTACCAACTCGGCCAGAAGCAACGCCATGATTACAATTACTGCCCGTGTTTGGACCAACACTCTGATTTCAGTGAGTACAGTTTTGTATTCATTCCTGTTGTTGTTAACTTAAAACTGACGATCGATGTGCAATTTAGCATGTGTTGTAAGCAGTGGTAAGTTCATGTTGTAAGTCCATGATATTAGGGAAGGTGCATTGGATAAGCCCATATTTTCTCATGCGAGAAATTCCTTGTTTGAGTCCACGCCATTGCGTTTGTGTCCTTGTACCTCGACCCTCAACAAGTATAAACTCATAAACTCATAATGAAGCTTGTGCACTAAATTGTATATGAAAAAGGGGTAACATAAATTGTATTCCCCTGACCAGCTAACTATGAAAAAGGCACAATATTAATAACCCACCCGGGAACCCACCATTAAATATACTAACTTACTAATACTAATACTAATACTACCAACTTGGTATACCGAAACGCCTAAGCCATACTTGAAGTTGACGAAACGAGATAAACTTCATGATTTTTTATACGCTAAAGAAGAGACAGAGCAATTAAGCCACCATATACTTTATTTTTGTATTGTATTGTGAGCCACCCAAGAACGATTTACTGTATAGAATGCTATGAAAATGTATTATTATAGCTCCATCGCAAAGAAAGATGTTAAAGCGCCACCTACTGCCTAAGGCCTATTATAGTGCTTACCTTGAACAGCACCACGAACAACAACAACAACAAGAACAATCATTTCATCGGACGGAGAAGGGTTGCAAACTTGGTGTGATGGCCACCTACATACTTTTATCCCTGCAATACCATGATACTCGAAAGTTGCCAGACTTAAAAGGACAAGGGGCCTTAAAGGCATCGTATAACAATATATCCAGTTTAACAAATCGGAGCTACACGATTCCCCCTGCCACCAGTGTCTTTGATAAGATTTAAAAATGAAGCCCTGAAAAAAACTAAAGTTGAAAACGATCAATATGTGCTTTTGAAAAGTGAAAATAACTGAGCAACCATTCCATTTTCCCTTATAGACTGCCGTGTTGCAGAATTTTTGTCGGCCGACTATAATTCATGAGTATGCTGATTTTTATCTGTATATATTGTACGAGTGACAGCATTACTGTCTGAAGTTTTGTGTTCTAGGCCTCTAGGGTTTTTATTTGTCTATTCAAACACTATCAGATATGTCAGATAGCAAAATTTGGCAATTTTTTAATGGGGATCCACAATGTTATAATGTACCTTTTATGTCCGATTTCAAATTTGTTCCTTATACGGTAATTTAGGAACTATACTGATTGAATGTAAATAAAACTTCTAAAGATGAAGTTAATGCTATATTACAATAGTGAACTAATCACTTACGGGAAATGAAAGGTCGAGGTCAAATGTCACAGTGCATCGTTCATTTTACATGTGTGATTTCTCGTCGTTACCAGTACTTGACGACCGCTTATCAGAGTTGCGTACAAGTACGAGGTATTTCCATTAAGTGCAAGTTGTTAGTAACAATGAACTTAAGATGTGCTAGGCAGTGGGGAATCAGGCTGCAACACAGTTAAATCGTTTGGGTTGTAGGCCTACCTTGCGATGCCGTATGTGTTTCTGTTATTGTCTGTTCTTATTTCTTCCAACAATGTAGGGTGCGTACGTGAATGAATATAGTTCATTCGACATAACTTCCAAGATCCAAGCTACTGTAGAAGGGTCCGTGTATTCCAGTGTACCATTTGCACCATATCCTACAGCTGAACCGTTCAGGGTACGTTAAATCTCGATCGAATCATGGAAATTATATAATACTCATTGAAAACAGCCGCACCAAAGAATCAGTGGACATCTATTGTATTACTAGACATTAATTTGATAATTTGGTAGGAAGTGTATAGGACACGGCAAATACTTATGCATTAGAAAAAACATATCTTATCTTTTAAGATATGTTCATACATATTTACAAAAGTCACGCATATTAATTTGTTTCGTTTTATATACTAGTATTCACTTATTGATTTATTCATATATTAATTTTGTTGGTTGAGAAATATTCTTTTCCGTGCCACACTATACAGAAGGTCTAATTAAAGACATCGTATAACAATGTTTCCAGTTAAATAAATGAAAAAAAAATCCAAACTTTACGATTTCCCCGACCAGTGTCTCTGATAACCTCTAAAAGACCCCTGAAAAATTGCATACAGTTCATAAACATGTGCTTTTAAAAAGTGAAAAATATTGAGCGACCATTCCAGTGTTGCCGAATTTTCGTCAGCTGAGCTCATTTACCGATTTTCATCTGTACATATTTTACGAGTGACATAATAACTGTCAGAAGGTTTGTGTTCTATAATTTATTTGTCCATTCAAACACTGCTAGATAGAAAGGTTTGACAATTCTTTATTCTTTCACATTTCACATATTGTCTATGGTGGATTTTTTTTCTTAATTCGCTGATGTGTTCATTTGATTTCTTATCGAAGTTAACTTTGAATTTGCACTGTCTGCATTTCAGCTAACAACGTCAATCTTTCACGAATTGAAGGAGGCTCTCGTCTATGAAAAACCGACCCCGCTGTGGATATATCTTGTTTCAGCTCTCTGCGGAATCATCCTTCTATGTGTTCTCATTATTATTCTCCAGGTGGTGAGTAATAAACCAAGTTTGTTGTTTCTCAGTTTTTTACCGTTTCATGAAAGGAATAGGAGTAAAAAACAACATCATGACAATTAAGATATGATAATTGTCGAGTCATTTAAACGTTTGGAAAACAAAATTGTAAATGCCGCAAATCTTACTTAAGGTTAAATTAACATGTAGAAATACACACACAAAAAAGACGATATCTGCCATAATAGTGGGTAATCCGCAGGCTAAGGTTATTATTAGACGTACATGTGAATAACAGTTGTAATACATTATCTGTCTATAATTTGTTCACTGATGTGGTTTTTCCAGTCATAAGAAATAAAACTATTTTGCGATGTAGTGAGTTAAAGCAGGGCATACAAACAGTTTTGAGCATTTTATTTTTTTATCGTTTTCAGGTCGGCTTCTTCAAACGTAAGAAATTGACGGAGCAGCAGAAGGAGGCGATGAAAGCTGGAGGAGCTTCAGCGGCTGCACTCCCGGAGGGCCAGGGGGAGGAAGATGGTGGTGATGGGGGTGGTGCTCCTCGCGATGAGAGCACTGTCGATCTAATCGAGTCGAAAGCCTGATTAAATGCTGACTAAGCCAAATTAAAATTTCTTCTATTGAAATAACATCAATAATATTCTTTGGATGAACAGAAAAATGAACGTTTTTACTCGTTTTACCCTAATTCCATTGAGTTATTTAAGGAATAATCCCTTTTTTTGGGGGGGGGGTGGGTTGCCACCCCCTCCTCAAAATCTTGGTAACTAATGGACCAATTGACTTGAAAATTGGCACATGCGTAAAAAAAAGTCAAGTTGCATAAGATTTAGAAAAAAAATGGACCATTATATATTTTTTTAGTAGATTAAAATTTTGTAGAAAGAGAGATCGGCTATTCCGAATCACATCTTGAACAGGTACCAACATCGGCAGAAGCAGACGCCCATGATTACAATAACTGCTCGTGTTTGACCCAACACTACTGATTTCAGTGAGTGCAGTTATATGTATTCCATTTCTGTTTTTGTTAAATTTAAAACTGACGATCGATGTGCGATTTAAGCGATGTGTTGTAAGCAGGTGTAAGTTCATGTTGTAAGTCCATGATATTAGGGAAGGTGCATGATAAGCCCCTAGTTTTCTCATGCGAGAAATTGCCTTGTTTAGAGTCCACGCCATTGCGTTTGTGTCCTTGTACCTCGACCCTCACAAGTATAAAACTCAATACAACTCATTAATGAAGGCTTTGTGCATCTAAATTTTATATGAAAGAGGGGGTAACATAAATTGTATTCGCCGCTGACCACGCTAACTATGCACAAGGCACAATATTAAATAACCACACGACGGGAACTCCACCATTTAATTATACTAACTTGGTATGGTTAAGCTACTCGAAACGCGCTAAGCCAATACTGGAAGTTGACTGAAACGAGATAAACTTCATAGACTTTTTTATAACGCTAAAGATAGAGACAGGAGCAGCCACTCATAATACTTTATTATTGTATTGTATTGTTGGACACCCAAGAACGATTTACTGTATAGAATGCTATGAAAAATGTATTATTATAACTCCAATCCTATGAAAGATGTTAAAGCGCCACCTAACTGCCTTAAGGCCTATTATAGTGCTTACCATTGAACAGCACCGATCACAACAACAACAGACAAACAAGCAATCATTTCATCGGACCGGAGAAGGGTTGCAAACTTGGGTGTGAGTGGCCACCTAACATACTTTTATCGCCTCGCATATACGCATGATACTCGAAGTTGCCAGACTTAAAAAGGACAGGGGGCGTTAAAGCATCGTATAAATATTACACTTTTAACAAATCGGAGCTACGCGATTCCCCATGCCACCAGTGTCTTTTTTTGATAAGATTTAAAAATGAATGCCGTGGAAAAAAAAACTAAAAGTTGAAGAACGATCATGTTTTCACTAAGTCGAAGTGAAATCGACACGAAACTTGGCGTATGATCGTCCTATCATTAAGATAAGGAAAATCACTGAGCACCTATTCGCCATTTTCCCTTATAGACTCGCCGTGTTGCAGAATTTTGTCGGCCGACTATAAATTCATGAGTATGCTGATTTGTTATCTGTATTTGGTACGAGTGACAGCCATTACCTGTCTGAAGTTTTGTGTTCTAAGGCCCATCTAGGGGTTTTTATTTGTCCTATTCAAAACACTTATCAGAATATGTCAGATAGCAAAATTGCATTTTTTTTAATGGGGATGTTAAACAGTACCTTTTTTCCGATTTCAAATTTGTTCCTACAGATAACTACACTGATTGATTTGAATAAAACTTCTAAAGATGAATTAATCGCACTTAAGGAAAATGAAACGGTCGAGGTCCATTCACAGCATCTTTATTTGATGGGATTTCTTCGTACACGCGTACTGTACCCTTATCAGAGTTGCGACTAAGTACGAGGTATTTCCATTAAGTGCAAGTTTTTAGTAAACAATGAACTTAAGATGTGCTAGCAGTGGGGAACAGGCTGCAACACAGTTAATCGTATGGGGTTGTAGCCTACCTTGGCGATGCCGTATGTGTTTCTGTTATTGTCTGTTCTTTTTCTTCCAACAATGTAGGCGTGCGTACGTGAATGAATATAGTTCCATTCGACATAACTATCCAAAGATCCAAGCTACTGTAGAAGGGTCCGTGTATTCCAGTGTACAATTTGCACCATATCCTACAGCTGAACCGTTCAGGGTACGTTAAATCTCGATTCGAATCATGGAAATTATATAATACTCATTGAAAACAGCGCACCAAAGAATCAGTGACATTTATATGTATTACTAGAACATTAATTTGATAATTTGTAGAAAGTGTATAGGACACGGCAAATACTTATGCATTTGAAAAAACATATCTTATCTTTTAAGATATGTTCATACATATTTACAACAAGTCACGCATATTAATTTGTTTCGTTTTATATACTAGTATTCACTTAGTTGATTTATTCGTAATATTAATTTTGTTGGTTAGAAAATATTCTTTTCCGTGCCACGCTATACAGAAGGTCCTAATTAAAGACATCCGTATAACAATGTTTCCATTAAATAAAATGAAAAAAAAAAATCTAAAACTTTACGATTTCCGCCGACGCAGTGTTCTGATAACCCTATAAAACCCTGAAAAATTGCATACAGTTCATAAACATGTGCTTTTAAAAAAGTGAAAAATATTGAGCGATCGCCATTTCCGATGTTTGCCGAATTTTCGTACAGCTGAGGCTCATTTACCGATTTTCATCTGTAACATATTTTACGAGTGACATAATAACTGTCAGAAAGGTTTGTGTTCTATAATATTATTTGTCCATTCAAACACTGCTAGATAGAAAGGTTTGACAATTCTTTATTCTTTCACATTTCACATATTGTCTATGGTGATTTTTTTTTCATTCGCTGATGTGTTCATTTGATTTCTTATCGAAGTTAACTTTGAATTTGTACTGTCTGCTTTTCAGCTAACAACGTCAATCTTTCACGAATTGAAGGAGGCTCTCGTCTATGAAAAACCGACCCCGCTGTGGATATATCTTGTTTCAGCTCTCTGCGGAATCATCCTTCTATGTGTTCTCATTATCTATTCTCTACGTGGGAGTAATAAACAAATTGTGTTCTTCTCAGTTTTTGCCGTTTTCATGAAAGGAATAGGAGTAAAAAACAACATCATGACAATTAAGATATCATGATTGTCAAGGA
>JZLH01S0001708.1:16117-26805 GCA_001188425.1 Eucidaris tribuloides
CTTGTAGAATGCAAATTTTTGCCATTTTTTTGTTAAAATTGGATTGGGAAATAATGAAAGTAGAGTGTATCTCAAGTCGATATTATTGTTTATGGGAGAGTACAGTGGTGCCTTGGAGTTAGGGACATTGACTGAAAATCACTCCAAAAAAGACAAAACTTACAGGATCCTCACTAGAAAGAGTAGATCGTTAACTTTGTTATTCTTAACCCGTTGGAGACTAAGTACGAGCTATCTTGTGCTGGGGTCTATGAGAATGCGTGTTACGTCAAAATCAAATCGTCTTTAACGGGAATATGCAGGAGTCAGAAATGATCACAAGCATCGTGTTGACTACTTGGTGGCCCGTTTAAATGTTACAATTTGTTCAATAATCATCGACATTTTTTAATTTAATTGTTGATTTAGAAATACGCGACTATAGGGGAGATATTGAAATATAATGTATCGTTATATTCATTATTAAAGTGTGTGAAATTTATAAGATGTTATTTATTAATTATACAAATATTGCACATGTGCGAGTTGTTTAAAGCGGCGGCGCAGCGCACATCGAGGGTTATTCACAATCGTGCAACATGCACAGCATTGTAAATACCCGAGAATGGCGGCGTCGCTGCTAACAAACGAACTTAAACATGTGGCAATATTTGTTTTATAAAATGGGTGAAATCACTAGTTCAAGGTGTACTCTAGTCTAATTTCATGTGAGTTCACGGCCAAGCTACTATGACCAGTCGTCTCTATCAAGGACAGCTAAACGTTAGTCCAGACTGAGTTACACTATCCGTTAGTCTGGCCGACTCGCACGCATGATGCCACAGTAGCTGTGCAGGCAACACACTGACTACGTACGGCCGTTAATCCTGCCCAACCTCTCGGCGCGGCCTAGCCCTAGACAGTTCGGTTAGAACATAATTAGAAAACCTCCGGTAATCACCGCATTATAGACATACTAGCATTAGGCTACTTACCTACACTGAAACTGGGCGGAATATTTCGAGAATCAAGTTGTCTCGATCTGAGTGTGCCGTTATGAATCAAACCATAGATACTATCTATGATCAAACTGTTGTAGGTTTGCGCCGCACCATAGATACTTCAATTCAATTTCAATTCAAATTCAATTTCAATTTTATTCAAGACCAATCATATAAAATAATTACAGCGAACACAATCACATATATACACATCAAATTACATTTATACAATCAAATTACAATAATAAAAATGAATGAAAGGTTTAGGAACCCCAAAGAAGCAAAAAGAGCTGTTATTAGAAGGCCCAATTCCACATATAATGACATAAACATTTGATTTCACACAATATCCAAGTACAAAAATAATATTGCATACATGATAAATCAAAGGCAAGAGTACACACGCACAACACACACTCACCACAGACACACACAGCACACAACACACACACACACAACGCTCACGCCACACAAAATACAGAGCTGCTGATTATTTTAGCGAGTTATTAAGAGAGAAATAGAAGTAGGGTGCATAAGAAGGAAAGGAAAGAAAGTAAGGGCGGGGGGAAATAGCCAGGGCAGCTACGCGTATACATGATTTAATAATTTCCTGTTTACACCAATACCTTAAATTTTGACGATAAGTTTGTACATGCATGCTTATATTTTCATTTAAACTATTCCATTTGTTAACTGCCACATTATAAAAGCGAATCAAATGCGATGGTTGTCGGAATTGCGACGATGTAATAAACTCCTTGCCTTGTAATTATGAGAATCATGATTGTCGAGTCATTTAAATGTTTGGAAAACAAAATTGTAAATGCCGCAAATCTTACTTAAGGTTAAATTAACATGTAGAAATACACACAAAAAAGACGATCTCTGCCATAATAGTGGGTAATCCGCAGGCTAAGGTTATTATTAGACGTACATGTGAATAACAGTTGTAATACATTATCTGTCTATAATTTGTTCACTGATGTGGTTTTTCCAGTCGTAAGAAATAAAACTATTTTGCGATGTAGTGAGTTATAAAGTAGGGCATACAAACAGTTTTGAGCATTTTTTTTTATCGTTTTCAGGTCGGCTTCTTCAAACGTAAGAAATTGACGGAGCAGCAGAAGGAGGCGATGAAAGCTGGAGGAGCTTCAGCGGCTGCACTCCCGGAGGGTCAGGGGGAGGAAGATGATGGTGATGGGGGTGATGGCCCTCACGATGAGAGTACTGTCGATCTAATCGAGTCGAAAGCCTGATGAAATGCTGACTAAGCCAAATTAAAATTTCTTCCATTGAAATAACATCAATAATATTCTTTGGATGAACAGAAAAATGAACGTTTTTACTTGTTTCACCCTAATTTCATTGAGTTATTTAAGGAATAATCCCTTTTTTTTTTGGGGGGGGGGGTGGGTTGCTCCCCTCCTCAAAATCTTGGCAACTAATGGAACAATTGACTTGAAAATTAGCACATGCGTAAAAAAGTCAAGTTTCATAAGATTTAGAAAAAAATCGACCATTATATATATATATATTTTTTTTTAGTAGATTAAAATTTTGTAGATGCAAATTTTTGCCCTTTTTTTGGTTAAAATTGGGATTGGGAAATAATGAAAGTAGAGTGTATCTCAAGTCGATATTATTGTTTATGGGGAGAGTGCAGTGGTGCCTTGGGGTTAGGGACATTGACTGAAAATCACTCAAAAAAAGACAAAACTTACTAGATCCTTACTAGAAAGAATAGATCGTTAACTTTGTTATTCTTAACCCGTTGGAGACTAAGTACGAGCTATCTCGTGCTGGGGTCTATGGAAAATGCTTGTTACGTCAAAATCAAAATCGTCTTTAACGGGAATATGCAGGAGTCAGAAATGATCACAAGCATCATGTTGACTACTTGGTGACCCGTTTAAATGTTACAATCTGTTCAATAATCATCGACATTTTTTTATTTAATTATTGATTAGAAATACGCGACTTTAGGGAAAATATTGAAATATAATGTATCGTCAATATTCATTATTAAAGTGTGTAAATTTATAAGATGTTATTTATATGATGTTATTTTGATTTATATAGATATAGTGTAAAGTCTCGCAAAGGTGGTACTGGGTGTAGGGGGAGGGGGGGGGGGCTATATGAAAGCAGTGTGAATATATTTTGTGTGTATTATAGCAACGTATATTTGTATACTATTATAAATGTTTAACCCCTAACCAGGGTATGGTTGTAATTATTATATGTTTTTTTTTTTTGAGTTTATATATATCATATTTGTTTGCCATTTCTATGTACACGGAATTTAAGGAAAGCAGGGTGTTTTTTTTTGCTAATTGTGATTTTTCGTGTTTAAACAATTATAAAACAATACAATGGAATTGAACTATTTCTGACTTGTCACCATGATAGCTTTTTAAACAAAGAAATAAAAATAAAAATACTTTGGGTGAAAAATATGAGTATTTAAGCTTTAACAAAATGTGAATGTCATAAAACCCTTGACTTTTGAAGACATATCACTTTCATATCTTCGATCCGAATTTATAATAGCTTGCACGTATTGTTTTGATCGATCAGACTTGTTTTGCCAATCATTCATATTTTTTTCTTTTGTCAACCAGGCATTGGCATAAATCCGTGACGTCATCCTATTGATGGGGGGGGGGGGTGTCTATTCTTTCATCCCCTCTGATGACTAGGGTGACGTCACGGATTTACGCCAGTTCAACCAGGTATCAGAAAACAACATCAAACCTACTGAAAAGCGTTTATAGTGACAAATTATGATGTTTAAATTATAGGAGAACATCTAAAGCGGTATGTGCATTACCTGAAGGAAATATTGGGGTCTCCCCTCTCCTTTATTTTACATTTCGAGTAGTGTCTCAAACATGGGAGATTCTTAGAGCGAGCAATTTTTTATGGCATCGAAATATAATACATGTACAGGTGTATCTAAAGACATAATTGCAAAGAATTCTAAGAAAAAAATCTACCAGTCTTCAAATCTACTTTGAGACTCTTACATTCCGCGGCTGTATGTTATGTGAAACATACACAGTTTACAAATCATGTATGCATTTGTAAACATGACAAATGTTATGCATAAGTCTCAAGCGTTTTTTTTTATATTTAGAGCAATACTAAAATACATGTTATACTACTGAAGTGGCCTTCAGTGGCTTCACAAAAGTCTAACTATGAAGCTACAGTGGCTACGGTACTTCTTGGTGCATTTTTCAATTTCTAGGTAATTACTGATCTTTCACAGACAGTCCTCCATAAAAAGCGATATTTCGATGTATTACTGGAGCACTAAAAATGAGATTCCTTGCCTTTGAATAACTAGTAAATACGTCGTTAAATCAATAGCTATTAGATATTAATCTGTATTATTAGTATAAAAGTGTTAAATATTGTTGAAAGTCATTAGTAAGGTTTATAAATAGGTTTCACGGAAAATCTACACCAAAGGATTGTTATGTAAATACTTTTTGAACGTTATTTCAGATGGGAAATAAATATTCCGTGGTCAAAGATTGAAGTGTCTGCATCTTTACTTCCTGTAACGTGAAGAGAGATAGAATTATCATTAGTATTATATATCTCTTCCTTAAATCAAGTATTCTTTGTGTTACACACCCACACGAATACCCACAACTTTCGCTGAGTCATAATATAATACATAAAATCTAAACCTTTCAAAATTGATTAAGATGAAGTGTATCTGACTGATTTAAAAAATACGGATGCAACAAAAAACGATTTTAACATTTTGCAAAAGCCCGAAATGAAAGGGAAATTTCTTTGGTTAAACAGTATACCTACTTGGTCCCTCAGAAACCGATCCCATGTTTTGAAAACATGGAAAAGAGAAGAGATTGTTTTTCCCCCATTAGTGTGCATATTGCTGTCGTACTCATATTTGTTTTCTGTATGACATTTTGCATTTTTTTAGACACAATTTGTGCGATTAAAAGAAAGAAAAAAAATAGAAAATCTCCAGAAAAGGTAAAACGTGTAATATTTATCCCCGATGAAAGGACATATTTCAATCGTATATCAATTCAGTTCATTTCAGTTCATTTATTCATTACAATTTTCATTAAAAACAAGGACATGATGATGTACAGTTTGATATTTTAAAAGCAAGAAAAACGAAAATGGGAAACTAAAAATAAAGCCCTATTGGGCCTTGTCAGACTTAGTTCCCATACAAAAATAACATAATAATGACAACAATATAAATAAGAAATAATACAACAAATAGACATACATTATAAACCAGTGGTTATTGTTTACTCATGCATATCTTGCCAGTGGAAGCATAACTTTCCAAACTGTTGTATTCTAGGGTGTTTGTCCTTTAAAACAATACTATGTAGCTCAGATGTAATTGTTTTAACCCTAAAAAGCCCAAGGGGGGGGGGGGTCAACAATGTGCCTCCTACCAAATTATTGTTCGCCACTTTCATAATTTTTGACAAAATTTGATCAAACTTGGTGACTTTTCCTAAAATTTTATGGCAAACATTTTGGTGTATAGTTTAGGGTTACCCATTAAATTGTGTTGCCATGGCAACCACATTTTCAAGGTCATGTGTGCCATTTTTTGATGTTTTGGTGTTTTTCATATCGTTTGGCTCAAACATTATGTTTTATCTATTTAGGAACATATTCAATACATTTCTTTTGTTTTTCTTTATTTTGAAAGGAAAAATGGCACCAAAACAATAAAAACAATAAAAATATAGAAAATTCATTTTTTCATGTTATTTTTCTTTATTTCCAATTTTAAATTATTCAATTATATAAGATTTGATGTATGAAAGTGTAGTTCCATCAAAAAGATGTACCAGAATGATAAAAAAATGCATTTATTCATTTTAACTCTTTGGTACAACCAAAAGTGCATAGTAATTCATGCATATGTGCATTACATTATCACTGTATGTGTGGTAACACAAAATATGAACCAAAAACAGTCAAAGTTTACTCAAAATACTCATTTCTTATCTAAAAATATGTGATCTTGTATAATTATTGATAAATCAATCACTTGTGAATGTTTACATGGGATATTCAAGACAAAAATACAGAAATATCCAATAAAATCCCTTTTTCTATGTATTTCATTGTATTATGGTCAATAGCGCCCCCATGTGGTAACCTTGAAAAATTTTGATGATTGCGTTTTGTAGAGTTTGAGTTGTTTTACATGTGTGCCAAATTTGAGAGTGATTGGACAAAAAATATAGATTTTAGAGAGGGGGGCACAATGTGCCCCCCCCCCCTTGGGCCACGTAGAGCCAAAAATAGCTTGGGCTTTTTAGGGTTAAAGAAACGTTTGATTGCTTTCCACGAAACTTTTTTCAAGTATTTATTAAACATTTCATACATATTCAGAAAGAAACATTCATTTGTAAAACGTGAATATATACAAGCTTTTTTTAACATTTGAGGTATATTTACTGATTAAATTCTAATATTTCCCATTTCGTTTGGTGAAATTCCAATCGATTCTTTTTCATAGCAATTATATGTTCCGTTTGTTCGAAATGTTTGATTGATGCTATAAAAGAACGAAAACGTTGAATGAATGTTTTTATAATGTGAAAATGAAATATTTGGCAGTTTGGCGTGGAGTATGATTGTATTTACTAATAAAAAGAATTTGCGAAATAAAGTTCCAAAATACATTTTTTTTATCTGTGAACATAGATTGTCGCACTTTTTTTTTACTATTCAACCAAACAAAAACTTATCCCCAAATAAATCATACAGATATCAAAGTTTGACCATATTTTAAATTGAAGTTCCACAATTTTGTTTTGATTCTTTAATATCCCTTTCGTGAAAATGATAAACTAAATACTTTGAAATATAACCTCAATATGATTATTCTCTAGTTTCGGTATATGAAGTATCTTACATAAATAAACTTTCAAGTGGTTTCTTAGCTTTTTTATTGACGTCATTCCATTTTGACTCTATAGACTATAATCCTGTATCTTCTTTATTTCACTCTTTGGCCATAACAAGTTAAAGGCCCAAGGCTTCACCTCGCACACGTCACGTTGGTTTTAATCGAACGATGAACCAATGTAGAGAAACATCATTATATGAAAGTTTGGCCGAAAAGCGCCCACCAACAGAATAATCAGAGTATGCCCGCGCTTTCAAAGTTCTTAAATTTGCGTTGACCGTACACATGCGAGCCAGCTCCCCTTACCAATAATGTCATGCTGATATTAAATTCCGTATAAATTGCTCATTTTTTTAATGAGTTCATGATAATATGGAATGCTATGAATTTAATGCTTTCTGATAAGCATTATTGAATGCACAGCCGTAAAATCATTCCTCAAATTTATCTGATGAAAACGGCCCACTTTTATTATGAATTTTTATCACTGACATCATGGGATGTTGCTACGCCACTGTGACGCCAAAATTTAAGATAATTTAAAAATTCCATAACTTCTGCTTATTTCCATGAGTGCGATTTTCTGCCAAACTTTTCGATTAATATTTTCCCTATCATTGTTCTACTTAGGTTATTAAACCCCAAAGCTTTCCATGTCAGGGTGAAACTTGCCTTTCACACTATGTCTAGTCAGGGCGCTGGCCGAACCGCGTGCGGGGGTCGGGGGCAGCGCTCGGTGCGTGGGGCCGGGCCGGCGCGGGCCGCCGGGGGCGGCCGCCGCGCGCCGCGCCCGGCGCCGGGGCGCGGCGCGGCCGGGCCCGCGGCGGCGGCGGGCACTTGCCCCCCGGCCCCCCCCCAAAAAAAAAAATAAATGTCGGATAGGAAAAAAATGCCCCTTTTTTCAAAATGAAATGTGCCCTTTTTAAAAAAAGGCACACTTTTTAAATTTACGCGTTTTCGTTCCTGAAGGAGATTCTCTTTTGTTATTTATTATATTTTATGTTATATTTTCGTCTTTTTTTTTGCCCCGGACGGGGCATGTTTACAGTACAAAAAGACATAATTGAGTAAATTATGGTTAATGGACATTTTGTGCGTAAAAAGGGCATTTGGCATCTCATCTTAATCATGGGGAAGCAAAATTAGGCCCTCCTACTGTAAAAGGGGCACTTGGCATCTCATCTAAATGCCCTCATGGGGAAGCAACATTAGGCCCTCCTACTGTGTTTGCCCCACTACCCCTCCCCATTTAACCGTAAGACAAATGAAGAGTTTAATTCCAAAAGGCGCTAAATCCACTCTCGTCACTCCTGAGTAAATCACCCTTTTTTATTTCTCCCTTTTCCCTTGAGCCATGTACCTTGATATTGTTATATATGTTAAAGGTATCACCCTGGACCAATATTATATGACTGGAAAAAATCTGCCGATTATACTTGTATTTTTAATTAATTTTTTAAAATTTATTTTTTCATGGATTTAGCGCCTTTTGGAATTAAACATGGATTTAGCACCTTTTGGAATGAAACTCGCACACCAAATTCTATACAACCATTATTGCATCAGCTTTTACTTTCACGAAAATTCACTGAAGGTGATTAATCCTTCCGCCCCAGTTTATTATTGACTTATTACAATAATATGCTGTTACCATGGCAATGCAATTTCCAAAAAAAAGAAAAAAAATAATTTGATCCACAAGAGTTTTACTTGATTTATTGCCATAATATGGCGTTGCCATGACAACGCAGTTTCTGATACATGTTAAAAATGTGTATTAAACATCTTAAACCCAAGACCAATGTGTTTACTAAATTCCATGAGCACTGCTCTTAAACTGGTTGAGTAGTTTGAATCGCAATATTTGTACCTGATTTTTCGCAGTAATATGCCGTTACCATGGCAACACAGTTTCCGATACGTGTGAAAATGTGTCTTACATATCTTCAACCCAAGACCAATGTGTATACAAAATACCATGAGCACTGGTCTAAAACTGGTGAAATAGTTTGATCCGCAAGATTTGTACCTGATTTTTTGCAGTAATGTGCCGTTACCATGGCAACACAGTTTACGACACAGGTGAAAAATATCTCTTGTACATCTTTAACCCAAGACCAATGCGTACCCCAAATGTCATGACTATGAGTCAAAAACTAAAGAAATAGTTCGATCTGCAATATTTGCAACGGACCGACAGACCGACTGCATTATACTTGGAAACAAAAGCCCAGCCAGAGGTGTGTGTACTATACTGCAGTCTGATTGGTCAATTGGATTTAGCACCTTTTGGAATTAAACTGATTGGGATTTAGCGCCTTTTGGAATGAAACATGATTTTGCACCTAAAATTTTTTCGTCTTCCTGCTGAAAATTTTCAATGAGATATAGTGCATATTGTTCCCATGTATGAAATCAATATTTTAAAACAAAAAAATCAGTATTGATAAAATATGGATTTAGCGCCTTTTGGAATCAAGCTCTTCAAATAGTGACATTTTGTCTTAGTTAAATGTGCCACTTTTGGTTTGTAGGCCCCTACCCATACTAAGTTAAGTGTTCTTTTTTTTAATAAACGCACTTTCGTCACTAAAGGTGATTATGTTTCTTTTTGTTATTGTTTTTATATTCTACGTATTTTTGCCCATGCTGGGGTACGTCGTAAAGAAAAAAAAACTTTGTTCAACGAAGAAGCAAAAGGGGCATTTGGCCTCTAACCTCAGTGCCCTCGGGGTGGCAAAATTGGGCCCTCTCCATCTTTTATCTTGATAACATTTTATGTGCTTTTAAAGTGATGAAACGTGTCTTTCGTGAAACAACTATCCCACGGTGGCCTTTTAGTATCTTCAACCAACTATATAGAAACTCACTTATTGGGGAAGAATGCCCCCTTCTCTGTAACAGAACTTTGCGTATTCTACAACAGGGGCGTCGATCCTGGGGTGGCAAGGGGGCGGTCGCCACCCAAATGAAAATATTGCTTGGGGGCAAACATATCCCCCAATAATTTTGACAACATGAAAAATTTATGAAACGTATAATGCAAGGAAACGTCTAAAACTAGTGCAAGACACAACAAAACCATTACATTAAATTTATACACAAAATACTACTAAACATATTCAATTTTCATTTTTTTCTGCGCGATTCGCGCGCAAAGTTCTATACTACACTTTGGCGCACGGAGTGCGTCGAACATTCTTGAAATTTTTCTTACTTTTGACATCCCAATCCAAAAAATGGATCGAAGCCCCTGTTCTACAATATACAGCATGACTGCATAATCCTTAAGTGTATTTAGATGCGTTATATCGTGCAGATGGGGTACCGTAGAGCCCCAGAATAGACCACAAATAAAGCGAATTTTACAACCTTAAATTTTCAAATTTTCTCAAACCGCTCGCTCGCTACGCTCGCTCGCGGAGTAGATATATATTATTTCATGCTTTAACAATAAAATCCCCTTCAAAAATGTTTTGTTGCACTTCAAAAACTTGGGCATTGTAATAAGCGCCAGAATAGACCACAAAAGCGAATTTTACTACCTAAAATGTCCAAATTTCCAAAACCGCTCGCTCGCTACGCTCGCTCGCGGAGTAGATATATATTTCATGTTTTCATAATCAGCATTGCCCTTCAAAAAGATTGGGCTTAAGTTACATATTAGCGCGGAAAATTAGCTACTTCAATCAAAAACGTAATCTGATGGTGAAAATATGTGCGTGCTCCCAATGCCCTTTTTGACACAAAAGTGCCCTTTTGGGGCTTTGCCCCCCCCCCCC